>JADRCD010219736.1:12714-30505 GCA_019843815.1 Montemys delectorum
ACACACACACACACACACACACACACACACACACACACACACACACAGAGAGAGAGAGAGAGAGAGAGAGAGAGAGAGAGAGAGAGAGAGAGAGAGAGAGAGAGAAGAAGGAATGTAAGAGCTAGAGTTTGGAAAGGACTGGAGCAAAAAAATTTCATTTGGAATTATTATAGGACCACTGCTCCAGTGAATTCCCAATAGTTATAGTTTCAGGTATAAGACAAAGATAGTCAACATTTCTGCATGTAATATTGGAGGAGCTATTTTGAAAGTTTATGGGTGCTAAGAGGAAGAAAGAGGTGTTCCTAAGGTTGGTATTCCTGGTAAGTTGTCCTTGCTTCTGTGTTTCACATAAAATTTACTGAAATCACAAATTCAACTCAGTGAGTCCATTAAAAAATAAAAAAGACATGAAATTATTGAGAGGGCAGATTTAAGAGGAAACGAGCAGAATTCTGATTATGACTAAAATATATTGTATACTTGTGTGAAATTATAAAGGAATAATAAAAATAACATTCTAAAATGGCATGATGTTAAAAAAATCAACACATTTTCCACTATAAAAAATTGCATATTTACATTTCAGAAAATAATAGTCTTTGAATATGAGTATTTACCTATATTTTTAGCCTAATAAATATATTTGCCAGTCTTTCATAGAAGCATACTATACTATCTTAAAACTCCCATCTAGTTTTTATGGACTAGTTTTATCCTTCTTGTGGAATAGTTTAACAGACTGTTCCACAAACATTCAGTATTCTTAGGCAAATTTTAAAAAATAATTATAAGAAAAATGTCGATTAATATATTTCACAGATAGCATTTCACATTATTCAATTTATTTCCCCTTATGCTGTGGCAAAATCTCAATGAACATTCTATGAGTAAAGTAGCCAGAGAACAGATAAGTAGTGTCCAAGCAACAAGTTGAAACCATAATTGAGAGAATTAAGTGTGTATCACTATGGTATCACAACCAAAGTATGTCTCATGAGAACTGTCCATCTAGGTGCAGCAGCAAGACGATGGTGTGGTTATAGGACTTAAACTCAGGAAAAAAAAGTGTCTTCAGAGGCATTGAGAAGCCAAAGCTGGGATAGAGATGCCTGGATTGATAATGGTTCCTGTTTCCAAGCTTGATGACTCACTTTGAGCCCCTAGACTCACATGGTGAAAGTAAACAATTAACTCCCACCAAGTGTTCTCTAAATCACCATACCTATGTTTCCTATGCATGCTTGAGTACACACACACACACACACACACACACACACACAAACACACACACACACATAGTTAAAGTGTAAGTTCTAGTGTTGTAAAAAAATGAATTTTAAACTGTATAAACCATGTCTAAATAACAGTCTAAAATATAAAAAAAAGCCTACAATATAAAGTAAAAACAGGCAAACAAATATGTATTTATATCCTCATCACTCTATGGAGAGTATGAGACGCTTAACTGAACTGCTTCTGGGGGATAGGAATCACAGATATAAATTCTTCTTGTGAATATTTACAGTATAATAACTAACCATGTACCAAGTAAGTTTTGTTATTGATATTTCATAAATGAAGGAACTGAGGTCCAGAAGTTAGAACTGACTTCAAAAAATTAGTGTGACTCTAGATTCAAGGACGTCCTCCCTGGTTTCAAAACACTGGGGAAGTGACTTGGAGGGAGTTGAGAGATAAGCATGGTAAGTTCGGAAGTTGGTAGACTGAGTTACTAGCAAAGTTATGGTTGATAGCTAGAGGGCAGAGCTAATCTAGAGTAGCACACAAGAGTATCTCAGTTTACTGGTTTTCTATTAATTCCATATTGCTGAAGTGGCTGCCTAAACACTTGGGATATTTGTTTTTTTTTTTTTTTTTCATACAGAGGCTGTGATGAATATCTTTTAAATAATTCACCCTTTCACTGCCAAACATCTAAAAAAGCAAAACATACAGTTTCTGTCCTGTTTCCATGATAGTTGAGCTCATGATTCCATCAGAGATTTACTCAAAATATACATATAAGCAGAACCATTGCATCATGGGGGAATTAAATTGAGCAGAAGTTCCTATTTGCAACAGTCTCAAATCAGTCATAGTTTTAGTGCTGTCTCTGAAAGTACTAGCGTACAAGGAAAATGAAATTAACCTGGCAATCCATTGTTTTTGAGACTCTGGCCAATGTCTGGTTATAAATCTCTAGTACCATGAAAAGATGAAATGCAACCTCATTGATCTTGGGTTTTGGGTGCTTCAGTGAACAATTTTTACCCAGAAAAGTCCCTTATGAATTATTTAATTTTATATATGTGTATTGTTTTCTAAAAGATTTGCCTCTGGTTTTTCTCAGAAATAAATCAGTGCTAAATCTACAGAAAGCACTAATTTATAAACAACAAAATACAAAAGTTATGTGTGCATTCCATATGCTGTTTACACTGTTAAGTACCAAGCACTTGACACTCCTTCTAAACTGGATTTAAATATATCTAACTTATCTCAAGTTGAAGATTGACTTCTGTTCATACACTTACGAAATCATAGAAAATATTGCACAATTCAGGAACTTCACTGTCCTTACACTCAGTAAACATCACGCATTGTATGCTAGAACCAATTTTAATCACTGGAAAAGGTTAAAAACTGAGCAAAGCAGATGTAGACTCTCTCTCTCTCTCTCTCTCTCTATATATATATATATATATATATATACTTCATACATGTGTAAAAATGGGCATTCATATTTAATTTAAGCTGTATTTTATTTTTAGGTATTTTGTAAATTTAAATGTGCTTATTTAAAGATCTTTCATACAAATACAACCTCCAACGAACAGGTTGTTTTATAACAAAGAGAACCACAGGCTCCTCTGAATGTTGTTGTGGTTATTATCATTGACACTTCCCTTAAATTCTTCATATTTTGAGAAAATTTGTTAAGATGAAACAGACAAGATCACTAGCATGATTAAATACTTGATTGATTTTTGTGTGTATGTGTGTGTGAGAGAAAGGGTATGTGTTGTCAGTGTGACATAATGTGCATGTATCTGCAGGTACTCACAGAGAACAGAGGAAGTCTTGTGTCCTTTTCTATAATCCTCCCCAACCTCACCACCACTATCCTGTTTTTTGAGATAGTGTCTCTCAATAAGGCTGGTGGCCAGATAGCTCCAGCAGTCCTTATGTCTGGACTCTGACAGCGTTGGATTATCAAGAGATGCAGAAGTTCCCCCCTTTTTTCCCAAAGTACTTAAGACTGAATTCTGATACTTGTGTTTGTGCAGCAAGTACACTTCCCTGCTAGCCAACCTCTTAGCCCAAACATTATAATCATGTTAAGAAATCAAATGAGAGATTTTGGATACTAGGGCATTTTCACTTAAAATAATTATGAACACTGTAGTATTTAAAATATGTTAATTTTGGGGAAGGCCTGGGGATCCAGCAGCCACAGTGATGGCCACAAAGGATGGGGCAGCAGCACAGGGATCTCACTTGCAGACACCAGCTTCAATATATTCAATGAGCACAACACCACTCACTTGGCCTCTGCTGGAACCCAAGCCCAATCAGGAGTGCTGCCTTTCTGTGAAAAACTAAGAGGAGCATCAGAGAAAATAGCTGTAATTATAGTAAACACCTATAACTATAATTTCTCTTATCTGCATCTAACCACTCAAGAAATAAATTTGGCAAGTTCTCAGAGAATTGGGAATAGTTCTACCAAAAGACCTGGGTAAACCATTCCTGGGCATATACCCCAAAGAGGCTCCACCATCCCCCAATGACACCTGCTTAACTATATTTATAGTAATTTTACTCATAATAGCCAGAAACTGGAAACAAGCTCGATGTCCCTTACCCAAAGAATGGATACAGAAATTGTAGTTCATTTACACAACAGAATACTACTCAGCTATTAAAAACAAGGACACCATGAAATTTGCAGGCCAATAGAACTAGAAAATATCATCCTGAATGAGTTAGCACAGATTCAAGACGACATGCATAGTAAGTACTCAGTTATGAGTAGTTATTAGCTATAAAGTATAGGATAACCACACTATAATCCATAGAACCAAAGAAGCCAAGCAACATTGAGGGTCCACAGGAGAATGGCCTGAATCCTTCTCAGAGGGGGAAATAAGACAGATATGGAAGTTGGATGGACAGAAGGAACTGGGTAAGATAGGAGGGAAGCAGGGTGGAGGGAGAACAGAAATCAGTAGTAGGAGGGGAGCATGTCTTAGACATGCCAAAGACCTTGGACTGGGTGACTGGGAGGCAGGATGCTATAAAGGCAACTCTGAGTCTCCTAGCAGTGAATGATATGGATCCTGAAGTGACCACTTCCCGTAGCCAGGCTGTACTCCCTGTGGAGGGATAAGGACAGCCACCAACCGACAAAGCCTTCAACATAAAATGAGTCCTACTTACAAGATGTGCAGGAAGAAAGACAGAGCAGAGACTCAGGGAATGGCTGACCAATGACTTTCCACAATTGAGACCTACCCCATAGGCGGGAACCAATCCCTGATATTAATGATACTTTGTTATGCTTGAAGACATGGGCCTATCATAGCTGTCTTCTGAGAGTTTCAACCCAGCAGCCAATGGAAACCGATACAGAGACCCATAGCCAAATATTAGATGGAGCTCAGGGAATCTCGTGGAAGAATTTGCGGAAGGATTGAGGGACCCGAAGGGGACAGGTACGCCACAGAAAGACCAACAGAATCAAATAACCAGGACTCCCTGGCCTTCCAGGAGTCTGAACCACCACTAGCGAAAAAGCAAGCATAGGTTTGACCTAAGCCCCCTGCACATAAGTAGCAGAAGTGTAGCTTTGTCTTCATGAGGCTCCCCAACACCTGAATCAGGGGCTGTCCCTGGCTCTGTTATCTGCTGGTGTGTTCTGTTCCCCTAGCTGGGCTGCAGTGTGGCCTCTGTGGGAGAGGACACACATAGGCCTGTAGTGACTTGATGTTGCCCGAAGGTGGGGGTGGGGAGTCGAGTGGTGGTCTCCCCTTCTCAGAGAATTTCCATTTGAAGTCAGGGAACATGTAGTGAAACCTATAAGGTCATTAAAACACTTGTCCTGAGGGCTGGAGCGACGGCTCAGCAGTTTAGAATACTTGCTGCTCATGTCAAAAACATTGGTGACAAGCATCGATGACAGCTTCCCTAGCACCAACAGAACCAGTTCCAGGATATCTAATGCCCTCTTCTGGTCTCCAGTGGACACTGCACACATGTGATACACATGTGTATATACAGACAAAAAAAAAATTTGTTCTGTATGGAAATTGTTTTAATGATTCTTGCCAGTACTTCACGATCCTCCCCTTTCTTATTCCTACAGAGAATCAGCTAGGGGTGGCCACGCTGCTCTGATAAAATGGTCAGTGGTGTCTGAACCACAGTATAGAAGATGCTGATGGTGTTTTGAGACCTTCCTTGCATGGTGCTGTAGTGTGAGAAGGCGCGGCGGGGGGGGGGGGGGGGGGTGGTGTGCTTGAACTTATGGATTCTCATAGACTGCACTTGTGAGGTTTCCAGAAAGCTTTGTGTTACCCGAGGTGAAAATTACAGCAATTTCAAGAGTCTGACATACGTTCCAGCTGACAGTACTGACAACATGACTTAGAGACGCCTTCTCTCTTCCTTTGCTCCTTGAATGAAAATAGCTGGGTAGGTTCAGATGAACTAGTTATGTGAATATTTGTGAATTAAACTAATTTATTTTTAGAGAATCCATTTACCTTTTTCTTCTCTCTCAACAAGTTACACAATGGAGCTGACTTACTATCTTTGTCAAATTATTAGAGCCTCAGGTTTCTAATTACTAGTTTGGACCTCATAGCCCTTCCGGTAGAATGTACAATGTACTCTGGAAGAAAAAGCATAATCAAAAGATATAATATATTATGCAATATATAAATAAGATTACCCGCAATGCATTCTCATTTAAGGCAATATTTAATACAGTACTTGTTGCTTTCAGTCCCATATCCCATTTATTTTGTATTGTGGGGTAGAGTTTCCAATGTTAACAATAAGTAACAAAGTACAATGTCCATGGCACTTGTTTTTAACAAAATTAAAGCAATGGAGAACAGAAATTTGCATGCATAAATAATTGAATGCTTTATGTAAGCATAACAACCTTGCCCTGTACTAAATGCTATAATCACATTCTATTTAGAATTAAAGTTTTGCAAAGATACCCTTTACCCACACTTACTCAGTTTTTATAATCCATTTTTCATGTGAGATTTTTAAAATTTACTTTTCTAACAAAATTAATCACTTACTATTTTATAGATAAAGTATGTATTATTATATTACCCATTTCTATAATTTTAGAAAATACAGAAATCCAAGCAAACATAGAGCATGAATTATTAAAATGTTGAAATCTGAATGAATTAGTGAATTATAATTTGGAGGATGAGTCCTCATAGCAGTGACATAAACATTTGGATTTGCTGGGTCCTCTACAACTCAGCTCTGTTCCCCATCCGTTTATAATGAGTCTCCAGCACATATTATGACAAACAAGATATTTTATAGGTACATTTACCATAATTAGATACAAATATATAGTCATAAATAAAATTAAAAAACTTAGATGATAGTATATTTAGTTATTAAAAAATAACTAATTTTTTCTTTACTATAAGGAAGAGGACTAAATTTTGTTCCATCTTTAAAAAATGACACAGCTGTCTTAGAGTATTTTTTTTATTTCTTATAAGCAGGGATATGTAAGATAAGTTTAATGAATCAATACCTTTTCACAATAAATGAATGTTTTATGCATTCCTGTCTTGTTCTGTTAATTATTCATCTTTTATCCCTAACTAATTGTGTTCTCTACTTTCCCCCAAACTCTTCTATCCACTCTTCTCTCCCCTCTGCTTTCTATCTTCTTAATACTGACATTTCTTAAGCAGCCTCAACACTCTTCATCAGGAATGAGTGTAATCTAATACCTATTTTTATATCATATAATGATAACAGCAGTTGGGAAAAACCTCTGTCCATAAAAATCACTTTGAATAACGTACATCTAGATTTTTGATAAGGCAAAAAACTTAATTCATAAAATATCACTATGAATAATGAAAGGCAACTTTGCAATTATTTACCTAGCAGTTACCACTTAAAATGAACACCAATACCTGTGACATTTGGGCTGTCTAGACAAAGGTTGTTTACCCAAACTAAATCCATTAAAGGTATGTCTCACACTGTTAGCTAAATCCCACTAAAAATATTCTTATTGAGTCCAGCCTGCCTTGGTGCCTAACACCATGGCATACATTAAGGGCAAGGAAGTATTTCTTAACTCTTTCAGACCATTAGAGCAGCATTCAAGAAGAGCTATTCACATGATCATTAATTTAACCCTAAATCCAAGGTTAAAGTTTATTTTTTTTATTTAGGTTAAAGTTTATTTATTTTTGAAAAGATTCACTGATGTTTCAGACTTAATGATATTTGAAAATGAAACCACAAAATGGGCACCAATTAAGGTAAATGAGACTAGAATGTGGTTGTGAAAAACTGTGTGCTCAAGGAGTAGAAGTAGTGTTCGGTGAAACAAAGACCTTGCGATTTTTTACCTGCAGCATGTTTATAGATGGTAGTTAGACAAAACCAGGGACAGGCAGTGTTGCACAGGAAGTAGGGATAGTCAGGACCTCACACCTACCCTATGTTACTGATCCAGCCCACCAGGGAAAGAAATTTCAAAATTAGAATTCTATTTGTAATTTTATTTTTTGTTCTAGTGTAGAAACTTTTGTTGCTAACAATTCATACTTTACAGTTACTTTATCTCCTATCTTAAATCATCTCTGAGAAAGATTAAAACAGAGAAAGCTAGAAACTTTGCAGCCGTAGGTAAGAAAAGCCTGCTGGTTTATTTTTGACTGTAGAATGGGATCCAGAGTTATGGACAATTAAACTCTCTGCACCTGACAAAAATTTGATTAATGCAGAAAGTACATATAAACAAACAACAAGAAAATGTCAAGAAAAAAGAAAGGAAGGGAGAGAGAAAGAAAGAAAGAAAGAAAGAAAGAAAGAAAGAAAGAAAGAAAGAAAGAAAAAGAGGAGGAAAGGAAGGAAGGAAAAAAGGACGAAAGAAAGAAGGAAAGGAAAAAGGACAAACAAGGAAGGAAGAAAAATAGACAGAGAAGAAAGAACATAAGATTTGAGAACTCCGTTGCTTAATTTTCCTCCCTTTGTAGCCTAGGTGTTCTTGCTGCACACACAGATAACTGTATTTATTAGGAATATTCAAATATTGCATTTTCCTCTCATACTGTGAACCTCTAGGGTTATTTCCTAAAATCAAAACATGTTTTCAGTTCTTTGTCTATCCAAATGAAACCAAAACAACTTCTTGAAAAATATTTGGGCAGAATGATTGTGATCATTATTAGTTTGCTTTTTGGTTAACCTTTGGATTTCTTTTGTTGTTATTCTTTTTTGTTTGTTTGTTTGAGGAAGATTAACTCAATCCACTTGGAGTTTAACACTGTAGTTACTATAGTAACTTTATCGTCTGTTTGGCTGTGACAAAGGGGCTTCATCTCGTCCATTTCATGCTCCTATGTCGACCTATCCCCTCCCAGTGTTTTATTCTATCTGTCTTTAAGGGTATCTGTGGGAGCCACAGCTGCTGGTCTTTTGTAACAGAAAGCAGCTTGCACTGTGTGAAATGCTGGGTTCTGAGAGATCTTCCATGCTGATGGCATTATTGAATTTCAAAGCAAAGACAAAAAAACATTAAACTGCTTAAACAAATATTCACAATTTTCCAGTATATCATATATTTTTCTAGAAATACCATGTGATCTCTTTTCTCAGAAAAATATATAATTGTAATTTAATAAAATTATAAATAAAAGCTTAGGAAATACCATAATGCAACCCAAGTTGAAAAAACAAACATGATCAAGATAAAGCAAGACAGGGAATTTATTAACTTTGTATGGAGTCATTTAGATGAGATTATTTAACATCTGATAAGCTGAGTCTATTATTTCATTTTTGACAAATATTTAAATTTTGTTAAATGAGCAAATTTTTGAACACTAATACATATTGTTGTCTAATATTATTCCCTTTAATAAATCTTTACCATTTGATATAACCCTCTGATCAAATTTGAGTTATGAATTCTTGTGAGAATTATATTGATTATTTCCAAAGGCAGAGCATCATATCTGTGAGGGTAGAATGGAACTGTTTTTATATATTCAGAAATTTTCTCTATGGATGTCCTGAGAAAATGTTTTGATAATATTTCTGTATTTCCACCTTCTCTCATTTGGTAGCCAGCCAAAGTCCCTGCCCAATTTGAAGCTTCAACATTTTCTCCAATGTAATCCAGTATTTCGTTTTAGCCTCTATTTCATTTAGGGGAACTTTGGTGTGATTCTTTTTTCATTTTGATTCTATGATTTTTTCCAGTTGTATTAATTGCTCTGGTAGAAGACTGGAGAGTGTTCAAAATCATGTTAACTTGCTAAGTGTTTGGTCACCAGGGTACCCAAGTTCCAGCAAGGCTCTTGACACCTCTGCCAGGGTTATTGATACCTCATACACCCCAGCTGAGGCAGATTGTTTTGGTTGGATTTCATATCCATAACATAGCCTGTAGTTAGAGGAGAAAAAAAAGCAGCAAACATGTGATTGACAGCCCACACCTCCTGGGCCCTTCTTACTACCAGACACAACATCTGCTATGCCCTGTGGAGCAGTGAACCAACACACAGGGAGAGAATTGTTTGTAGCATTGTCAGGGTGGATTTTCTTTAACCCTTTGTAGTTACTCTCTGGAGAAAAGTTTGAGATAATTTCTCTTAGGTTGTGAGGGTAAATGAGGGGCAGATTAGAATGCATTGCTTTGAAATTTTTACTTTAAAACTATGGAAAATGGCACAAAAAAGGATTCTAAATGCCAAAAAATAACCTCATCATTCTGCTATTTATTGTAAATTGGGTATTTACAGTATGTTCTGTCACCATTATCCAGTCAAGGAAACTGAACTTAAGTTGCTGATAAATGGCTTTGGTTTTTAGTCATTAAATAACTTGAACAATATTTTCATTAGTTTTACTCATTTGGATCATTCCTTCAAGTTCAGAAGCAATTATGAAAGTGGCATATTTTGTAGAATAAACAAATCAGAAAATGTTTCTATATAATGACACAAGGGTTTAATAAGGTAGAAATACTTTCAATTTAATAGTTTTACACATTTGATGTATTGCTCCCGAAAACAATTACAAACGTGGGATGGTCACCACCCTCATTGTAGTGAATGAGAAGTAAAAGAATTCACACATGGCTAGAGAGCCATTAGGAGAGTGTTTGCTATTGTAATGATCTTACTTTTTTTTTTTTTATTTGACACTCACTTCATTCATTATTGGCTCATGTTGGAGATAAGATAAGAGCAAAAGATGACTTTACTGGGGAAAAGTACAACTGTTCACACCTGTTTCCCTCATCTAATTATTTGTTGGTTTGCAAAAGGGAAGTCTCTCAGGGAACAATATACTAAGCAATTATCACCTCTGGAAGAAGCCAGTAGGTCTTTACCATAGACTTGCCCACACAGGATGATGAGTCTGCATGCCACCTGCTCCGTCCTCCCAGCACTTGTAAAGGTCCCCCAGTAAGAAAATAATGACTCTTCTCAAACAAGGGCAGCTTCCAAATTGCTAAAACATAACAATTGGGTTAAACATATTTAACCAGTAGATGACAATATCTAATCTAAAGATCTGAATTCCCAAATGCTCCAAAACCCAGAAACTGTTTAACTGTTGATATAATGCCACCGTGGAAAATTTTGTATCCATCTTCACGTGATGGACAGAGGTTATAATGCAGGCACATTAAGAATATATTTTAAAAATCCATTGCCTATATTAATAAAATATTTTTTAACACAAATCATGAATCCAGCCTTGGATCCCACCCCAATGATGCCTCATTAAATATATATAAAGTTCAAACTAGAAACATCTCCAAACTAAAAGTTTTCTGGTCCCATGTATACTCAATTTTTACTAGATTATGTAATTTGAGGTGGGGTGCAGCTCAGTGGTAGAATGTCTCTTTGGTGTATGTGAATCCCTGGCTTCAATTTCAAGCATCTGAAATAACAAAACTATATCATTTTCTTCTTAAAGAGATTAAAAATATTATACTTTTCCCTGACCTCCTACAAGTTTCACTCTTTTGACACACAAACTAGAAGAGACAATTACATGCAATTAATAACTCGTGTCATGCCTATGGTGAGTGGGAAAATAACTCAGTAGCCTAGGATCCTTCCTGAGATAGAGGCCTAACAGTGGACAGCAAGTCTAAGAACATTGACAAGATGGAGAGAATAATTCCTTTCTCTCAAAGTGGGAAAATTGGAAATGGAGACTCGTGAAGTAAATCTGCCTTCAGATTTCCATGGAATCTGCCCTTGTCTTCTCTGTGCTGAGAGGTATTTATATATATATATCCTGCCTTGACACAAATCAAAGACCAGGAATTTCCCCTACCTTACCTGACTACCTGCCACGTCCCCAATGCTTACCTCTGAAGTCTTCACTGATTTAGAGACAAATATTTTGACCCCATCACTAACCTTCCCAACTCTAGTACAGCATACTACAGAAGAGTGAATCATGGCTTTAGTTGAAAAACAGCTGGAGACTTTTGGAGAGTCCATCACAGTTGAGGAAATTCTAGTACATTCTGCAGAGGCGAGAAGAGGGACTTGAAAATGTCTCAGTCTTCTGTGTAATTTACAGACACTGTGGAGGGGGAGGTCAAAAGTGCAGCCAGTATCTTGGAGAACCCTAGATGTGAAGGGTGGTTCCACAATACTTTTTAAACTACCTTATTTTGCCCATTTTCTACCAAAGATAAGAGACCACATTAAAATCCTTTGAAGTTTGTGCTATGTTGTCCTTGGTGTTGGATGCTCTGTAATCTACGAGGAGGATTTAAACAGAAGAATTGATTAATTGTGAGAAAGGAAAACCATCAGAATCTTCCATTGGGAAGGCATGGGGAGAATAGGTTCTTAAATAAACCTAATTTCTCAGCAGTGACCAGACGTCCAATTCATTTTTTTCTTCTCATCATGTTCCCATCTGTGCTTTCTTTAGGTGCCCACAAGTTAGAAAAGTGCCTCCAGAGTTACCCAAGGAAGCACAGAGATTTTAAGTACCACTCATTTTTTTTATATATACTTGTATATATTGCTGTATCTCTAACTACGTAGATTCAGCAATCCTTTCCAGAGGTAGCAATCAAATTATGCTATGTGATAGTAGGTTCTATAACAAATCTTAGTTCCTATTTTATAAATTAGTGGCAACTTGTCTTGTATGATTCTTTAGAATGGTTTAATACAAATTTCAAATCTAACTACTGACCTCTGTAAGCAGCCTTCCCTGTACCTTGCATGCATGTGCATGGACGTAAATAAAATGAATCTTTAAAAACTATTTTTGATATGATGGATTGGCCTCCCTATGTATTGTCCGACAAACTAGAATGTCATAGAGCTATGTGCATGTAAGCCTATATTTACACTTAACCTGTATCTTTGTCTATTTTCAGTTAGTATACGAATGGTGTGCTTCTCTGTTCCATTAAACTCATTTACTACACTCTTACTCTTAGCAAGGTGTATATTGGGTTGATGAAGGATAATGACATATATGAGGTGCAGCAGTTGTACAATACTGTTTTAAAGGTCATGTGTCTGTAGTTCAAGCTGACTTCCTTGGATTCTTAGTGTATTCCAGGCAGGGTGTGCTACAAATACCCAAGTCATAGAGCATTCTCTGTCAAGGTTAACTCAATGCACCATCTTACCTTCCCACAGGTTTCCTCCAAGTGCTGTCAGCCTCAGCTATTTATGAGGACAGTTGATGAAGCCTGATCTCTACTGGCTTAACCCTCCGTAAATATTTTCAAAACAATAAATGGTCCTGATAAAACTGTAGTTTGTGTGGCTCTGCCTAAATATTTTCTTCTGTAGTCTGAGTAGCTTTATTTTATTGTTCCCTTTTCCCATTTAGATATGACATGGGGATACTTTTCTCTCTTCTTTTTTTTTTTAATTAACAGACTTAATTTATTTTTCTTATATAAAAACCCTTATGTGGTAGCCACAGCTGCCTAGAACTTCTGAACAGAGCGAGACTCCGGTGTGAGTTTTCACAAGATTATTAGTGAATTCCTGATAAGGAGACTTGGCGAACACAGTCTTTTTCCAGAAGGCGGGGGATCAAGTAGCTGTAGGTCTTGGCCACCATCAAAGGTGACCTTGGCAAAGTTGCCCATGGTGAAAGTGCACTCTGACTGAAGTGTAGCAGTCATCTATACTGACAATCATCAGTAGCTTCTTGGGCACAGGAGCAGAGACAATGCCAATGCCTCTGAGGGCAGGGATGAGACGCACCAGCACGGACCCACAGCGACATGTCACCTTGCATGGAACATTGTGGGGCTTGCCAATCCTGTTTCCCCAGTAGCCCCTCTCGGCACAGGGATGATGGAAAACTTGGCCAAGATGATGGCCCCTCGGATGGCAGTGGTAACCTCCTTGGAGCACTTAACACCAAGACCAACGTGACCATTGTAGTTCTGATAGTCCCTGCCTTGAACTTGGTCCTCTGACCAGCCTAAGTCTGCTTCTGCACTGGCATGATTTTCATCCTTTTGGGATGCTCTCAGGAAAAAGTCAATGATCTCAGATTCCTTAACGGGCAGGGAGAACTGGTAGATCTCTTCCAAGGACTTGATATTTATGTCCCAGCTTGGTGACAGGGATCCACTCCTGGTCTTCAGGTTTACCTTCACGAGACATGACCGCAGCCCCTAAGAGCTGCCTAATCCTCAGTGGAATCAGCTGTGACCTCCTAATCTTGGGGGCCTGGGTCCTCCAAGCCCTTCTGCTTCACCAGCATCGTCTGCCAGTTGTTTTCCTAAAGAAGAAGCCCCTTCTTATGTTTGTAAATCAGAACAATAGATAATGATTTGTTTCTGTCTTGAAATTTCAAAGACAGCAATTAATGTGTTTAATATTTGCGAAAATACAGTAAATCAAAATTATCTTATTGTTTTTAAAACTAAGAAAAATGGCTGACTTGTAGGAATGAGATCCTCAGAATTTGTAGAGTTCAAAGGAATGAATACTAAGTATGAATAAAGGTAGACTTGATCTTCAGATCTCTAAAAGTTAATGTGAGGAAATAAATTTTAGTCTGCCCGTGTTCAAGCTATCTTCTGAAAAAGCTAGATAACAGGGAGGATACTTGATTTCTGCACAAAGTTCTCGTGTCTTCGCTAGTTTTTATATTTTATGTTTTGGTGTTTAGAACTATGTTGCAGCTTTGTGAACAAAAGAGATTTAAAGGGCACATTACCTTCTTGCAGGTTTTACAGATCACTGGAATAACATCCAGAACCTTCTGCGTTGGAGAACATATAATGCATTGCTGAGAAACTTGGTATAAGTCTGTTTGACTTTTAAGTTATTCATTGTTATAGCAACAATTGCAAGGAGTAAGCACTGATGATGTCATATCAATAGGATCTCAGAAGCCTAGAAGAATAATAACATGTTAAATGCTGTGTGAAGTTCAGTTTTGTAGGAATGCACTACGTGGAATGATTTTGATCTACTTATAAAGGGGCCTGTTTTCTTTTCCTATTATGTTTTCTTTTTTTAATCAATTTTATAGAGGTCTTAAAAAATTCCATTTTGAAAAATACTGTTAATAAAGGTTTGGAAAAATTAATATTCAAAAGAACTACCAAAACTAATTGAAGATTTGTTAGGTTTTCTTTTAAAAACTAATTGGAAAAAAGAGGGAGATGATTGTCCACAACAAGAGGACAACTGGAAGAAAGGATTGACTCAGGTGGGTGTCTTTGGCCAATGACCCTTCAGTGAACACCGTGTATTCTAAGGAGGATTAAACAAAGAAACACAGTTTCTGTTATCACTTGGACTATACCAGATAATTTGAGGTAGTTGCTATAGACTAGTATGAACTCAACTCAATGAACAGATTACTCTTTTGAAATTTGCTTGGCAGAACAAACAGCTCAAAGACATTTAGAAGTAGAGGCAATAGTTTTCAAAATATCAGAATATATTTTGTTACACAATATCAGTACTATGGTTCTAGGTGCTCAGTTTGGGAATATAGTTCTTCTTAAAATGACTCAATTATGAAGAAAGATAATCTAATCTGATATGATCAGGATTATTTTCTTACATTCTCTAGGTTAATTATATCTAATACCAAATGCTTTAATGTTTGTTAATCTCTAAATGAATATATTTATTATATAATACAAAGAAAGAATCAAGGATATTCACGTGATATCACTTTTCTTCCCCTGTGAAGTTGAAAATCAATTTGGTTTTCATATTTCATTTCAATTCATTTATTTAATTGGAATTATACTTTATATTTGTTAATATAAAATCAATTTTGTACTTTATAACAATAGCCTGAGGGCAGCTTGTAGCAAAATCATGTTCTTAAGATCACATGCTGTGTATGTGTGGTCATATGTGTGTTTGCATATGTATGATATATGTGTACATATGTATGTGTGTAAATGGTACATGTGTGCCTGTGTATGTGTGTGAACAGATGCGGTGTACATGCAGATGTACATGGTATTTATTTTCAATTTGATTTAAGGACAAACCATGATACTAAATTCTTGTAGTATTATTATTAGGCTTTAACACAGCAATGTAATTAGCATCGTTATGCATTACCTTCATATCTTGTCAGCATAATGTTTCTTACTACAGCAAAATTCATCCAGTATAAAATACAAGTACATTATTTGGTTTTATAGAAACATTCTGATATCACTCAGTTATACATCAATGAGTGAATAAGGACTTATCTACAATTTAAGAGCCATGTGTCTTCAGCAAATTTGCTCACATAGCAAAAGTTTTAGTCAGTTAACTTTATATAAAAATTTTATTTTTGGATATGAAGGTTGTTATTCATGATTCCAATTCTTGGAAGTTAAGGAAAAAGGGATCTGAGTGATATCAGTATGTTACTAACTGACTATTGAGTTGATACCCTGGGTTTCAGTCATTTACAGGCCAGGCTGTATCACAGAATGGGACCCTGTCTCAAACACCAACACCTATTTTTGAATTCTTATGTACCGCCGACAATTTTAGATATTTTCTTTTCTGTTCTTTTTTTTTAAATACTATATTATTCATTTTGCCCTTGTGTGCTTCCCTGTTAATTTGTATGTTATTAATCTACTTTATTATATTAACAGTTTTATTTTTTCACGTTCTATCTGGTTGCACAGTTAAAATAAAGCTGGTATCTCTGTTTTATGAACTGCTAATATTCCACAAAAATACAATATAAACCAAAAGAAACTTCAACTGTAGTAGTTTGATTCATTTTATTTGATGCAACATTTTGATATTTGTCTTTAAATCAGCAACCTGCTTTCATCAGAGGAATTGTTATCAGGAAGTACCTGATATGCCATTCATTTGACATTATTATTTTTTAAAAAGTGTGTGTGTGTGTGTGTGTGTGTGTGTGTGTGTGTGTATGTGTGTGTGTGAACACTCATGTATCACATCAGGCAGTACAGAGTGCCACTACACCATGTTTATACCATGAATGTTCTAGAGGAAATACAGTAGGTCTTCATGCTTGGTAGCAAGTACCTTTATCTGCTACCCTCATCTAGTTCCTGATATTAAACTAATTAAAATTTATTATGTGTTCCTTACTGTTTGATATATTCTACTAGATTTAGTGAGTTTTATTTTGTTCTAATGTTGGTATTTCTACATTTAATTTATATCCTTTCCCAGAGCTAGCTTTCTCTCCTATCCATTTGAACATATTATCCTGGAATGATTAATAGCGTACCATCCTATTCCTTTTTCCTCTTTTTCCCACTCCTTTCCAGATTCCTAATCTTTTGTACTTCTCAGTGTAATTTTACTTGACAATTATTATTTAACAAAACGAATGTTTAATATTTTTGTAATATTTTATTAGGCTAGCAGTATGTTTTAGCTCAATATGTACAAGTGCTTGCCAAAAAGCCTATACTATGTAGGCATGAGTATGACCCATGTGATGGGAAGAGAGAGCTGATCCCCACAAGTTGTTTTCTTGTCTCCATATTCATGGCTGTCCTATAGGACATGCCTCTACCATATAAACAAAAAGAAATGTAATAAATTTATTAGAGAATATTAGCTTTGTTTCTCTCACTTAAAATAATTTTATTCATCTTCTCATCTTCTTCATTTTTCCCTTCATTCATATTTTAACTTGTTTTTATTACATTTTAACATTTGCTTCAGTTTTAATCATCATTAAATTTCTTTCTTGTTCCATTCTGGATTCATTTATTCTTTTATGGGAATATCAACTCAAAAGCATACATTTTTTTTTCTTTCAGAAAATAAATTACTGTACTATATCTGAAAATAGATTATAAATGTTGACTTTACTAATTTCAGTTATGTTTTCCTTAAGAAAATACTGACTTAGAGCAAATTGTTCCTCAACTCTGTTCCATTATTTTAATGTCTTTGTACTAATTTGGGATAATGCTTTTGCATTCATATATCTACTCTATTGCAATATTATAAAGTATTTGTGCATTAATTCAGCATAATGCTTGAGTATTTACATCTACTTCATTATTTTGCTTTTT
>JADRCD010219737.1:0-49710 GCA_019843815.1 Montemys delectorum
TCTATCTGAGACCACAGTGATAGAGCGCAAAAACCTAAGTACAGAACTGGGTGGGCCATACTGAGTACAATACCAGCCCTGGCCCTTAGCAAATATGTGACTTAAGACAGTCAATGTTCTTGGGGGCCTCAGTTTATTCATCTATAAAATGATAATAAGCAGCTGAATTAGAGGACAGATGTTTAGCACTTAGCACAACAGCTGGCTAATAGTAACACCTGCTGTTTCTCTACAGCAGTGGCCCCTGACTTGGTTTGCCTAGGTGTGGCAAGAAATTACCTAATAACCTCTTGTACCAGCACCGTGTTCATCGACTCCTCATACAGCACGGGGAACTTTTTTGTCACCTCTTGCAAGTCAATAGGCCCGGGCACCTGGAGCAGAATGTCCTCGGCCACATCTTCTACTAACTGCAAGGGTAGAGAGACGTGAGGGGACAAGGCTGGCTACTTCTAGCCATGGCAAGATTCTAGTCAAGTTGTACTCCCAGGTGCAGGCAAGACAGGGAAGCCTGGCTCTGCCCAGACCTTGGCCCCTTTACTACCCACCTCCTCCCGGCTCTGGCCGCCCATGGAGGAGGATTTGGGCTGCAGCTGGAGAATGGCACCAAATAAGGCGAAGGTCTCGTTCTGGGCAAAGGTGATATTGGCATTGTCATGCAGACCGAAGATCTCAGGCATGTCATTGAGAGGAAGGCTCTTGATGTAGGAGAGGTATCCCTAGGAAGCAAGAAGGACGAAACAGAAGGCCTCAGCCTGCTCTGCCCCAGCCTTTAGACTCACCATTACCCTTCCTAGTTCATTTTACTGTTGCTTCTGGAACTAAAATGGTCTCCGTGATGCTGTATATCATGGCTCTTGCCTTCCTCTCAGCCCTTTACTGCCATCCCACCCTGTAGCTGCTCAAACCTAACATGCCCCCCTCTTGTCACAGTCCCCTATGTGGTACTCACCGAACCCTAGCCACACTTCAGGATGCTTCCCCCACCAAGCTAGACGTATGTCCTTAGGGAGTGCTGCCCCCATAGTCTGCATTACCCCCACACTGAGTGATACTTGGAATTGGTGAGGCAGGGTTTATCTCTCACCACAGAACCTGCTCTCCTCTGGTTTATCTGACTGTGTTCCTTACTGTGGGATGGGTTTTTCATTCGGTGCCCTGAAAGACAGAGCTGTACCTCTTTCTACTGCCTCCTTCTGTATTAAGGTTCCATGGGACCCCAGGAACTCCTCTGGCAGGCCCCTTCCTGTAGACTCACATTGAGGTCATAGGTGGGTGGGATCTGGTGGTAGATGCCAGAGTCGCTGTAGCTGTGCTCGGAAGAGAGCACAGCGGGGTTGTAGAAATCTTCTAGTATGTTCATGACACAGCGGCGGTCCCAGTCATCAGTGACACGGCCACCATAGTTGATCTCTCCAGCTGTGTACTTGAGAACCTATGGGATGGGTGAAGAGAGGTCCCTATTCTAGGTGCCCAAGTCAGTGGCACTGAGCCTGCCCCTTGCCTACCTTATAGGGGATGTCATCATATTCATCTAGGAACATCTTGAGCTGGCTGATGCAGATGCGCAGGTCTCCATCTGTGAACTCATAGGGGATGTTGAACCCCAGGGGCCCAAATTTACGGCGTTCAAGTGCATTTCCATGGAACAAACACAGAGAGAGCAGCAGGGACTTGAACTCCACTACCTGCAGGGCAGAAAGGGACAGAGTCGTAAGAGAAAGGGTAGGGACAAGGTCATAAGAAGAAGGGGACAGGGAGGTAGGTGGGTGCTTAGAATGTGTCTCACCTTTAAAAAGTATTTTTAGTTACATGTGAGTTGTGTGGGTATGTGCACATGAGTGCTGTTGCTCACAGAGGCCAGAGGGGTCAGATCCCTAGGGAGCTGGAGATCCAGGCCATTGCAAGCAGCCTGATGTGGGTGTGGGAAGAACCACCAGTGCTCTCCACCACTGAGCCGCCTTCTCTCTAGCTGCTGCCTTACCTTTTGACAGGAGTGGAGGAAGTCATCACTCAGGCTGTTGTAGGACTTCAACAGGTTGGCTTTGACGCCGCGTGGTGGCTCAATAGTCATTTTGGAGCCGTTTTGTAGGATGGACACTGGGAATTTGTTGCTGGGCAGGCTGGTGAGCCATAAGCGGAAGTCCCGATGAACCTGGTGACCACAAGCACCTCATGAGCACGAAGACCTAGGCTTAGGTTCCTTCTATCCAAGAACTCAAACTCATCCTCTGACTTACTCCTTCCTCCAGTTGGTTAGGATATAAGGCTATACAGACAACTGGCTAAGAACAGGCCTTAGCAAGTCCAAGGGCCACCGGTCTGTACCGGGTAGCCCTAGGAAGTCACCAACCCTCTGAGACTCAGCAACTCGGAGGGCCAATAATAATCTAGTTAATAATCCAGAATCATCTAGTTGCATCATGGTATACATGATTTGCGTCTGGGTCTGGGCTGCATGCTTTGTGGACAGGCATCACTCCACACCTTGTCAGGATTGATGTGCTCGATGAGACGCTCCAGGGCTGGCATCCAGCTTGGTGCCAAGTGGCAGTTCTGAAAGAAGACCCATTTGCCCCTCTCTATGGAGCTGCGCATCATGGCTTCTGCCCGAGGGCCCTGTGGGGACAGGAACATTGAGTAGGAGACTGCTGATCATCTTCCCTAGCCTACTCCTTCCTTGCCTTACCCTTACCTGACCCTGTCCCAAGGAGATGGCAGAAAGCTTCTTGGAAAATTTCATTTCTTCTGCAAATTTATAGAGGTCAGCAGCAGGGTCAGTACCAGGTGACAACACGAAGATGAGGGGCGTTGTGGAGTTGGACTCTTTGAACACTGCAGACAGATTGGCTGTCTGGAAGGATAAGGGAGAGATGCTGAGACCACGTGGGGCTGGTGAGAGGCAGGGTTCGGGGCAAGGGAAGGGATTCCTGAGGCTTCTGGAGCAGTTCCAGAAGGGTCTTCAAGGTCTTACTTAGGTCATCCGTGTTCCAAGAGTTCTAGCCTGGACAGGGCTGGAAGCTAGTTCCCAAAGCAGCCATATTCCTGAGACCCAGGATACCAGCTCTGCCTAGGGACCAGCACTTGCCTGGGGCTCAATGAATCGGGGTTCCAGGTGGGAGGCCACAAAGTCCTGCATGGCATTAGTAACTTTATCCCCACGCAGGCAACGGAGAATAAGCAGTTTCTGGAACTCATCCAGGTATGTGTCCCAGATGCCAGGCAAGGGCTCCCTGCAATAAAGCCCACATATCCCTCAGAGCTCGCCTATAGGAAACCACTGGCCCATGGCCTTTGCCAGACATATCAGGGGTTTGCAAAAGAATAGGGCTAGAAGCACAGGGAGATGTGGCCATAGATGCAGGACAATACTAGGTAATCTTTCAGAGGAGGTCTCTGGGCAGGCCTGTTTCTGGGGTCTTCGCTTATGTTCCTGGTAGCATACTATGGGATCCAGCTCACCTGTGAGGCTCAGCACTGTCAAAGATAGCCTGGAATCCTGAGAGGTGCAATATGAAGTCATTGGAGAAGGTGGTAAAGGCTGGCAGGTTTGAAAGTGCCAAGATGTCTCGCCAGGCCCGGTCTGAGAGCCACTGTGGTGCAGGGTTCTCAGACACGGCCTGGATGGAGCCTCCAGACAAGAGGTAACGCCACTCAGCCTAGTAGAGTACAGACTGAGTTGGTGCCCACACCTGGTAGCCAGCACCATACCCAGAGAAACTGAGCTACTCTTAGTGTCCACTACTCCATCCTTTCTTGGATATGAGGTTCACAGAAGCTCCTGACTAGACAAATATGGGAGGCTCAGGACAGTTTGTCCCTGAGGACAATCTCTCTGCTCAGTAGCACCTTTAAGGCTCTGAGAAGACTTGCGTTCATAGCATCGGTTAGGCCATATTAATCTAGAGTCCTCTGTTGTGTATAAACAAGAACTGTGTTTCCAAAGATCTCTGTTCCCCTTAACTGTGTTATGCTCTTTTGTTTGGCTTTCCGTTTATACCTATCCTTTGCCCTCAGGCCCACAATAGGGTGGCCCCCTCAGACAAACAGTCCCTGGGCAATCTGCCTGCTCCTGCACCTGGTTGATCTTGCCCTCATTCATCATAATACGGACACACAGCAGGAAGGCGAACATCAGCTTGTGCTTCTCAAAGAGGCTGCGGCAGACATTACTATAGAGGCTGAAGGTTAGGTAGCGGTTGATGTTGACGATGCGCTTCTTCAGGTTGTCTACAGGGTAGAGAAAGTGGTGGCAGAAAATGGGGAAATGGGAGAAGAGAGAGAATCTCAGGTCCTAGTCCAGGTTCAAAAGTCTTCCTAGCAGCTATCAGGGTAATCTGTGCATCTCCTTGGACAGCTATTGTTTCCAATAAGAGGCTCTAGGCAGGGCAGGGATGAGAGGTGGTCTGTTCTTAGGTATCATGAGTGTATGATGTAAGGGTGAGGAGAGATGATATGTGCCCATAAACATTCCATCCACCTCAGAACAGGGCTGTTGTGTCAGGGTGCTAGAGCTACCTGCCCTCTCTGAGTTGGCAATGCCTGAGAGGAAGATGTTGAGGAACCACTCAAGAGAGTACTGGTACATGGGGTCCACGTTGGCCAGGTCTGACACACAGAAGAAGAGGATCTGGGTGCGGACAGCCACAGGTATGTACTCCATGCGTGTGAGGTCAATGTCCTTCTCTGTCTGCTCTGCAATCCTGACCTTCGCCTGGGCAGAGGGGGAACAGGAAAGGTGTTAGGTCCAGGGAGGCTGCAGAGAGCAGTAGGTAAAGGTAGATTGGAGCACGGTTGGGGCAAATGGGGAGGGTCAGACTGGTAGGAAGGCACTTCCCAACCTGGATCTCAGCAGCCTTCATCTTGGAAGCCTCTAGCACCTTGATAAGCTCCATGTCATCTACAGGGTTACCCTCGGAGGAACTGAGACGGTACAGTATCTGGTCTTCAATGTCCTTTAGCTCCTGGCGCATCTTAGCATTACTGATAATCAGCTGGTTCTTGGCCTCTTCCAGATCAGGTCGTTCCTCAGCCACTACCTGGCCCAGTAGCTGGTCCTCTAAGCCACTACCAGGGGTGGAGGACATCATGTTGATAACATCCTGGGAACTCCAGGGATCAAATGTTAAGTCCATACTTATCTATCAAGAGCCCAGCACCATTGCCAGTGTAAGCCTGGGAGGCCTAGCCTCAATCTGTGGGACTGATGCAGGGTTACTCTCAAACCGAGGGTTCTCAGTGAGACTTTGGGTGGCAGGGGCTGGTCAGCTAGAGTCTTCATTGGCAAAGGGGGGGTGTGAATGATCAAGTAAGATAAGGCTTAAGAGTGCCTGTTTATCCTCCCACTTGTTGTAGCTACTCAAATGAAGACTTTGGTATGTAGCAGGCTGTGTGTGTGTGTGTGTGTGTGTGTGTGTGTGTGTGTGTGTGTAGAGGGATACTTTTAGGTGGAAATAAATCTAAGTAAGAGGAGCCAGTGGAGGGTCTGGAAAGCCTTGAGATGCCAGAGTACCTGGGAAGAAGTTGATGGAGCCACTGAACAGGAAAGACAGACTTCTCAATTTCAGTAGCTTAGGGGATGGCCAAGGGGTGGCTAAGGGACAGCCGTCAGGAAGGGACAGCTGATGCTTGCGTTTTCCTGGGTAGAGGCTCTTACCTGGGTGACAGTGTAAAGTTGATGAGGGTGAGTTTGGTGGAGATCTCTGGTGAATAGTGAGGATTGGGCAGCTTGGTGGTAATGTACATCCTGAAGTCCTCATGGTAGGGGATCACTGTGTCTCCCAACTTCAGGACTATGTTCCCTTGCTGCTTGTATGTCTGTAGTAGGTAGGATGGGCCGGCACTGTAGTTGGAGTGTGGACAGCTCTTTGGCCAGGCCTGTAGTCCATAGCTTCCCCTTCCTCGACAGGCCTACCTGCTTAAGCAGCACAGGCTCCAGTGCCGGATCCAGCTCCTCACCCACATTTTCTAGAAGGCATGGCTTGCCAAAGCGGATAGCATTTTCCATGCTGCGCAAGAAGTCACGGTCACTCAACTTGAATACATCCAGCCCACTTTCCTTCTCCTGCAGGGGAAGATGGGGTTACAGGAACTGAGAGCGGGCCCAAGGCTAAGGTGCTTCCCCAAGCACTGGGAAAGGCATCTGAGCCTGTCTGAGGGGGCAGAGCTCGTGGGGCTGCTTACCATGTTCTTGATCCATTTGTTAGCCTGACCTTGGGGGTCAATGAAGTGGGTCCAGCGCTGGGAGAACTGATTGATGACCCCATTCTCCACTGACAGAGTGTCATTGGGGAGGCCAGCAATCTGTGGGAAGCCAGGTGCCATGCTTGGTCAGGATTCTTGTATGAGCACAGCTGGCTGGGACATTAACTACTCCTAACTCTGGCTGGTTGTTGGTTTCTCCTGGCTGTATGCTTTGGGTGTGGAGGTATGAGGGATAGAGATGGCAGTGTGGACAAGGATGTGTCTTGAGGATTCTCTTCTGCTGCTGGGCAGTCTCCTAATGCTCTCCTTTGCTGGGCCTTTCTGTCCACGTGGCTTCTGCATCCTTGCTTAGTCATATCACCTTCAGGGTGCTCAAATCCCATTGGCCCTTTATGTTTGCCCACCCTGACCTCTCTCTTTGCCTTTGGGGCCTTGCTTAGACCTGACTTGAAACCTCTTCCTACAGCTACATCTATGCCACACCTGGCTTTGTTCTACAGCTGCTAACATCTGTGCCACACCTGGCCTGGTTCTTGCTTCTTTTTCTACTCACCACCCTCTTGCTACACCCAGGGGGAAATCCAGAGGAGGTATCCATGGAAACAAGGGTAGGAAGGAGGAAGGAGGTCCAGAGGAGGTATCCATGGAAACAAGGGTAGAAAGCAGGCAGGAGGCTCTAAGCCCAGTCTGAAGCACATTCTGACATCTTCTGACAGTTACCTGCCAAGAGCGGATCTTCACAGGGTTTCCCAGTGTTGTAATCAGTGTGGGCTTGGAGGTATGCGGGACATGGTGAACTGTGAGCTGGTTGACCCAGTTCTCATAGAGGGTTGTACGGTACTGGCCCTGGAGAGATATAAAACATAGGAGCACCACACTAGGCACACAGCGGTCTCCTCCCCTCTTACAACACTGCATGCAGAAGTCAGACCTCAGGTGAGGAGCTAGACATTATAGATACTTCACACACCTGCTTGGATCCTACAAACCTCGGACCCTTGTCTATGAAATAGGTCATGACTGCAATGTCTTCCCAAAAGATGGCTCTGAGGATTACGTGGGGCACACAGTGAAGCATTTTAGAGCACTGTCTAGCATCGGTGCACATGTGTGAGTCTTTAGCTACTTCCAGAAGGGGCTCTGCTGACTTGTGTGCACAGCTGTGTGCCTGCTCAGTACCAGTATGCTACAATGAGGGCAGGAAGGAGAGCCTCTCCACAGTTGCCCTCACAGAGGTAAGGCCTCAAAGCGGGGGCCTCTTTGTGGGATAAAGCGGGCCAGGGGTACAGTGGGGGATTCTTTACCGTGAAGGGGCCCAGGTAGGCCACAAAGCCAGCAGCCACCAGCACATCGCCGGATATGTTGTCAAGCATATTCTCCAGATTCTCCACAGTCTCCTGCCAGCGAACCTTTTCCTCTGCTAGCCCGTTGATGAGCTGTAGAAGCAGCCTTGTGGAGTGGGCTCTGGGAGGCTGGGCTGGGGTCTGGGGCTATCTCTGCCCACAGTGACCCCACCCATAGGTTGCTAAAAAGGGGGTGGAGGGAGCCAACCCATAATTGTTCTGTATCACCGAGTCCTCCTCTTCTTGGTGGGTCTGCCCGTGGGCTCTGTAGATGAGGGGCACGCACCTTGTCAGCTCGGCTGAGGCGCTGCTCACACTGCTCACACTTCATCTCCAGCTCCTCCTTCTTGGCCACACACTCTCGATACTTGGCCTGCATTGTGGCGATACCATCTTCCACTTCACGCAGGTGGTGCTTCGCCTCTTCTAGTATCCTTTGGGTTACTTCCAGGTCATCCTGGGCTTCTCGCAAGGCTTGCTGCAGACAGAAAGAAGGCCAGCTCATAGCCAGTACCTGGGTAGGGGAGCCAGCCCCCACCAGCTCTGTACAGTCCTCACCCGTTTGGGCTCCACGGCCTTGGCTACAAAATGGTACTTGTGCATGGCGCGCACCCACTGGCAGATAGACGTGCATGCCTTGGATACCTTGGCAATGGCAGCTGGCTGGAACTCCTCATTGTCGATGTATGGCTGGATGGCTTTGATAACTGCCTCCCCAATGTTGTCCTGAGGCAGAAATCACTGATCTCAGGACACTGCTTCCTAAGAGGGACAACTAAGATCCTGTTTCCCTATATCTCGGGGGCTGCAGGGCCTCTCGCACTCACGCTCAGCCCCGCCTGAGTCCAGTCATTGTTGGTGATGGGCCTGGGAACCTGTACTGCTAGCAGGCTTTCAGAGGCCAGGGCTAAGGCAAGCCCAGGAAAACAGAGCTCAGGCTGTGAGCCATCCTGGCCTAGATGCCTCTCTAAGAAGGGTGTCTCTGGTCCTGTTCATGTAGGCCAGGCAAGTGGCACTCAGTGAATTTCTGGACTGGAGAAGGGTTTCCTGAAGAGCTGGCCTCCAGGCTGATCTAACCATGGCATAATCTAAGAGAGCAGATAGATATCCATGGACTGAAAATCTCAAATGGATAGATGTACAGAGAATCTAGAGGCAGCCAGTGGAAGAGGAAGCTCCTCAGGCAGGGAGGTGATACAGGGCAGGTGATGAACCTCTTGACTAGGGCAGGAAGAATCTCCAAGCTCTGGAGCCTTGGAGTAACTGTGGGTGGCATCCTCTAGGCACAGGCACCTGCCCTGGTTCCAGTACCCTCAGTAGACTTCTGTGGGGGAGGGGGATGTTGTCATCTCACCTGACAGCTCCTTGGGTAGACTCTCTGTTCAATGGCCCCAGACAGCTCTAGGTTCCCCAGGGGCATGTGTGCTGCAACTGCTGGTGAGGCAGGCAGTGACAGAACAGAGAGCACCACCCGAAGACACTGCTGATGGGCACTTTGCCAGTTCCCACCATTCTGCTGTGTCCCACCCACTGGCTTACCCGTGTGCGTAATAGTGTGGTTACCTTGTCAAACTTGAAAAGGCTTTCTAGGAAGCGGCCTGGGTCTTGCAGCAGCCCCTTGCCTGGCTCCCAGTAGTCATCCACTTTGGAGCCTGGCTTCTCTCCAGGTACCTTCTTGGGCTTGATGCCCTTCATGATGCACACGGCTTCTATGACCAGCTTCACTCCTGGGGGTGGGCGCTGCATGGCACGCACCTATGGGCCGTGCCAAGGGGTATAGAAGGGGAAGCTCCTACCCTTGGGCAAGGCGGGCCCTACCAACCAAGTCTTTACTGCTACAGGACCTAGGGTCTTGGGACTGCCTGGTGTTGGCACCAGGAAAGTGGGACAAGCAGTGAGGATCCGGCCCTCATTCTGCTCTCCCCTGTTGGTACACAGTCACCAAAAGATGTGCACAAGGTGGGCCTGGAGACACCATTAGGACCTCAGGAGACAGAAAGGGATGTGACAGTGAGTGTGAGGAGAAGCCTGGCTGCCCACCTCTGTTACATCATTCTTGTTGAGGTTTCGAAGGCTGGCCAGGGCTGCATCCAGGGCTGGCAGGGCCTCATCAAGATCCTTCTGAGCATCATCAGCAATAGCTTGGGCCTTACTGGCCTTCTCATTGGCCTTAATCTCCTCTGCCTGTACTGATTTCCGGGTCTCCTCAGCTATGGCTGTGTCCACCTGGGGATGGGAGACAGGGCATCCAGTTAGTGGCCAGTGGCAAGGGCAGGAATACCAATCCCACCTCTTTCTGAGGGCTTA
This sequence comes from Montemys delectorum, assembly GCA_019843815.1. NCBI lineage: Eukaryota > Metazoa > Chordata > Mammalia > Rodentia > Muridae > Montemys > Montemys delectorum. The sequence goes on from JADRCD010219737.1 coordinate 9,855, forward strand.
GATGTCCACCCTTTCCAAGGGCCTCTTAGTTGCAATAGATTGCAGAGACCTGGGAAGCCTAAGAGGTCCTCCCACACATCTCCAGGGCCACAATGGGGCTTAGGAGTTTCCAGACTTGGGCATTCCAGCCCTACAGGCCCACATTGCCATCTGTGCACAATGCAGAGATGCACCTCCCCATTTCTTCAGGGACCATTTTGTAATACTCTGTAGACCAGGACTCTTGAATATTGGCAGAAAGCTGGCGTGCTACAATGTTGGCCTGTGTTGGGAGGACCGAACCCTCGATGGAAACCCTGATTCTGGGTGGCATCTGCACGTCTGCTTGTGCCAGTTTTGCCGCTCAGTCTGAGTTGTGACATCATCAATTCCTGGCCTCTTTGTATTCATCTGCCTTGCTCTTCATAGATGCCTTGCCAAAGGAGTGCCTGGCTTAATGCCTTAATAGTTCTGCCTAAGTATCTGCCAGGTAAACGAGAAACCAATGAGTGAGGAAACTCAAGTGTGGGAGCCAGGGGCTAGCCATTTGATGTGAGATGTTGAGCATCCTCACACAGGACCAGAGAGGAGGTGGGCTCAAGAGCACCCCAACCTTGATCTGATCCATAGTGAACATCGTGTCCTTGGCAGCTTCCTCCAGCAGGGGGCGCATAATCTCCAGCTCCTCCTGCATCTTGGCCACATCCTCAGAAGTGCGCAACAGCTGAGTTTGGGAGCAGAGAAAACAAAACAAAACAAAACAAAAAACAAAATACAGGTGTTACAGGGACTAGAGAGACTCCCGGCCTTGGGGTTCTGAGGAGAGGGTCCTGCTGAATCACCTCCACTTGTGGCCCCAGTGATTTCTAGAGGAGGAGGCCTCACTCTCTGAGAAGTTGGGGGTGCCTCTGTTTGTCCTTATCCTTCACTGATAATTTTTATTTTTTTCACTGAGAAAGAAGTCCCCCTTTGCATCACTTTGGGCTATACAGTTTGAAATGCCAGGTCACTTTGGCATCAGAGACTGCTGAGACCCAGCACAGTAGCTAGTCACTGTCCTCAGGCCTTCCTCAGGCCTACCTTGTCAAGGCCACTCTTCATGCGGTTTTTGGCAGTCTTCAGTTCCATTTTCTTCTGCCCAATGAGGATGGAGAAAATATTGAGCAGCTCCAAATAGCTCTTGGGGGTCACATAGTTGTGGCGGGCCAGCTCTGCCAGGTACTCAACACACTTCCTGGCCACTGACTGGTGGATAAATACACACACCTGAATCTGTGAAGGCAGAGATCATGGATACTTGTGGCACTTCAGCAAAGGCCAGGTACCAGATACCCACAAAGCCACTGTGTCCTGGTCCTGAGGAAAGGGCCATAGCACAACTATACCTCAGATAAAAGGTTTCCTAAGATCCTCATGACCTCCAGACCTAACCTCCCCCACTTTAAAAAAAAAAAAAAAGATTTATTTTATTTCTTTTATTTCATTTATATGAGCACACTGTAGCTGTCTTCAGACACACCAGAAGAGGGCATCAGATCTCATTACCGATGGTTGTGAGCCACCATGTGGTTGCTGGGAATTGAACTCAGGACCTCTGGAAGGGCAATCAGGGCTCTTAACCACAGAGCCATCTTTCCAGCCCCTAGGTAACCTTTTATGTAGATGAAAAGCCCAAGGCCCATACTAGTCAAGAACAGACCTGGCCTTGACCATGGACCCAGGTTATCTCTCAGCCGTGGCCCAGGGCTCTCGGCACAGCTCCATGAGCTGCCTCCCTCTGAAAGGCCTAAGATGGTGTCCCATTAGAGGCTGGGTCTAAGATGGGGAAACGTTGGCTTCATCTCAGCTCTGAGACCTCAGGGGGCCAGTTTTCTGAGACTGAACCGGACAAAGCTGGCTGATCCTATCTGCAGTCTCTAAAGAGGTGTCAGGGGCCCTTGGAAGAAAGGGGTGCTAGCCATCTGTAGAACACTCTAGGTCACCATGTGATTCATGGCCTTGTTTAGCACGTGGGAGAATGGAGGCATACCCAGGTGATGCCATCTCACCAACCCTTTGCTGGCAGTGGTAGGCCTCAGTGACCCCGAGCCTCTATGAAGTAAGACATTTCTCCCCAAGAAACTGCTTCTTACCAAGATACCTACCAGCCCTTGAATTATTTCATTCGAACATTCCAGTTCTGGGATCTCATTCAGGAACATGGTGGCCACAGATTGCAGGGCCTCTGCAGGCCACTCGTTAAACCAGTCGATGGTACAGCAGTTGACAAGTGAGGGGAACTGCCTCAGGCGAGCACGGAAGACCTCTCCAATGGGACTGAGGGAGAAGGATCCACATGAGGCCTAGCAACACTAACTTAGGCAACTCAACACCCAGGGCCTGTCTATAGCCCTGTGTCATAGTAGCCAGGCCAAACCAACCTAGTAGTCCTGTCTGAATGGTGTGGTGGCCAGGCCTAGGACCACTTCATTTCAGAAGCACCCTCTCACATCCCTGAGGCCCCAGTATGGCTCAGTAACAACTACATGTACCTCATACACAGCACCATGTGGATGTTGTTACGCACACGTCCAGTGTAGGCAGCCATGAGATTGGCTTTGGTAGGCTGCAGGCCCTGTTCCTGTATGTAGGGCCGCATGGTATTGATGATCTGGTCTTGCTCATCTGCACTATAGAGGTTGGGGATGTCACCTGAGTTCAGGACGTTGTTAATGTCCTCTAGGAAGGACTCATTCTTGATCTGGAGAGGGACAAGGGGTAGGAGCTAAGCTTTTATGAAAGCTCCTATGTATCACATTCCATGAACAGTCTTCCTCGATCTTTGTAACAGCTCCATATAGAGACTAGGTCAAGGTCACACCATTGACCTCATAAGTCCTGGACTTACACTCAGATCTGCCCCATGGTGGGGGCTCTGACTATAACCTGTGGCAGGGCTCCGGAACCGGGGTGGTGGGTATGGAGTCTTCCTGATCATTTTCTATCTTTCCTCCAGGCCTTATTCTACTTTAGGAAGAAACCATGGCCACTGACAGAGGCATCTGGCTTGTATTAGAAGCTTCACTCTCTTGGCTATATGAAAGGGCTGCCAGGTCTAGGAGGGAAGGGGCCTTGTCTAGGGCTGGGGCATGATCTTGGAACCCTTGACACAACCTGTACTGCCAATTAGACTTAAGCGCCGTCCTTTATGTCTTGTGACCTCTCTAATCAGAAACCTGGAAAGAGGCCTTATGCCCCCCAAAAGTGGAGCTATGGGTTCCCTATACCTCAGGAACAGACTTGTGGTCCTTAAGGGAGGAAGCCATTGAGCTATGAGTCGTGTGTTATAGTACCACGGTGCTTCTTTACTCTTGGCGCATGGGCCATGATCTCCTCCTCCCCTTAGCCTTGAGAGACTGGGTTTGGTTCCTCTCTTTACCAGCCTACTCATAATCCCACCTGGTCCTAATGTATAGAGAGTTGGGCATATAGGACTGAGCACCCTGTAGGATTTCACTTGGGGATGCTCCATGTTCAGCCCACCCTGAGCCCTGCCCATTGCTGTGGAGGGTGCACCTGAGTGTCTGAGAACAGGAAGGTGATGGGCAGGTTCTGCAGGCCAGCTTTGAGCAGAACCTTCTTGACATCTTCACGCCATTCAGACATGCCGTAGTTCTTGGACAGCTCAATCTGGAAGCACTCATACTCGGCCCTGGAGGCAGGAGCTTGAGTCAAGGTGTGCCAGAGGCCTGGAGCCAAGCACCGATGGGTGGTGGGTGTTTATATCCCCCACTAGCCACCTGGTGTCTTGCTCCTATTTAGGGTGGGCTTTTAGATTCCCCAGGCCCTGCACCCATTCTCTTGTTTCCTGACCTTCGCCTACTATTCCTATGGCCTAGACTCCTGTCCCTTCCACCACCTGCCCTCCATGCTTGGATTCTGAAAGCAGGCCCATGGCTCTCTCTCCTCGGCAGCTTTCTGGGATGCTTTCCTCTAACCTCCCTCTCATAGCACCGCAGGGTACTGTTGCTGCCTCTTCTTGAGGTCCAGGTCCCATTTGCAGCTCTTCTAGAACCTCACAGGCTGAGTAGGTTTATGTTGGGGTGACACCAGGATTCTACCATGGTGGAAGGTATCTGTTATAAGCGGTCTGCCACGTGCCACCCACTGCCCACCATGATCCCTTACATGTGGGAGGCCAGCCGAGTGAGGGAGCTGCGGCCACTGCCACCCACACCCAGCAGGAGCGCGTTGCCCAGAGCTTGGCGCAGGGTTCTGCTGATGCGGCAGATATGGCTCATGGCGTCCACAAAGAGGACCAGCTTCAGCTTGGCCGTGTTGATCTGGTTGTAGTCCTCCATGTACTCCTCAATTATCTGCATCATCTGGGCACACGGGATGGAGGGAAGTGGCAGGCTCTCCTCCATGGAGGGGTACCCCAGCTCCCTACTTCTCTTTCTTCAGACCCAGAAATGTCCGTGATTGACCGCTGTGACCTGGCCAGTTGCAGATTTTCTCCTGGGGGCTTGAACCTTGTATATGCTGTCTTCAGGTGCAGCTGAGTTGGCTCAGGTTGCCACGTGACACACCGAGAGAACCATCTGCAGATGCTAGCTCCCCCCCAGCCAAGTCTCCATACTCTAATTAGCTCCAGCCCCCATCTCCCTGTTGCGGACATACTAGGATATCTTATCTCACGTTGCTTCATGAGGAAACTGTAACTCTCTCTATTCACAAAGTCCTCAGTAAAGGCCTTGGGCCCATGCCTCTTCTGGCTTTCTTTGGATTCTAGCCAGCTCTACCTTGAAAGGGAGGCCCTTGTAGGAATCCCACACCACTGGTTTTGTGGCAGCTCTTGCTATAGATAGGGCTTGGTACTTGGAACATTGGAATGATGAGTACCAGGCCCTCTTTGACAGAGAGCTGGCCACAGCTAGTTCTGTTCCCTGTGCATGGAAGGAATGCTGACTTTCAGAAATCAGGGCTGCCTATGAGAAGTCTGACCTATAAGACACACCAGTCCATAGCAATCCGGGTGAGACCATCTGGGAACTAGGAGAGGATGTGTATGGGAAAACCCACCAGAGGTCCACTGCAGGCTCACAGCTTCGAGGTCACTGATGGAAACCTCAACCCTGTCTCCCAAGATCCTAACTGAGCCATGGCAGCATGGGAAATGGGTGTGGTGTGTCACTGTTGGCTGGATTTGTCTCAGATGAACTCTCGGTCTCACAGATGGGCTGCCTCGCTAAACCCATGGGAATGGGAAATGGGGGCTCAGAGAAGCCAAAATTTTTTTTTTGACTATCCTGACTTTCTAATGGTGATGGGAGAGGGTCTGGGATCTTACACTTATCCCGTGTAGACTTTCAGACTCTCTCAGCCCTACATTTGGTGTTCTCTGGATTCCAGGGGATAGACTAAAGAGCAGAGCAGAGCAGAGCAGAGCAGAGCACAGCACAGCACAGCACAGCACAGCACAGCATAGCGCAGCACAGCGCAGCACAGCGCAGCGCAGCAGAGCAGAGCAGAGCACCAACTCACCTTACTCTCACTGGTGATGAGCTCATAGGACTTTACATCTGAGCCTGGCGACATGAAGTCCCCATAAAGAATGGGTTGGAAGGGACAGACTTTGTTGAAGGCCACCCCCAACTCCTCCATCTGGGCTTCAAGGAGTTCATCGAACCAGCTGCGGTCTTCCTCATTCACTAGGCGGTCACGGAACACACGGCAGTTCTCATGGTACCACAGCCGCAGCAGCTGCACCTTGTCCTGAGAGTACCCAGTGTCAGAGCCTGCCTTGGTCCCCAAGGAATCATTTGAAGTGCCAGCAGGGAGAGAGTACCGGGGCGATAGGAGCATGGCTCATGGGACTAGTCTCCTTCCTTTGCCTCAGAGCTAGAGTCACATGCAGGAACTGCTGGGAGATGTGCCTTCTGCACAACTGAAGACTGAGTGGACGGCAGAGTACTCTGAGCCTCCTATATCCCCAGCTCCCAGGCTTGTTCTTTTCATGACCTAATCATGGTCACAATTTTGGACATGAGCTTGACTCACAAGATAGGCTTAGCTTCATGAAGGTCAGGCTCTGGTGGGCCTGACCTTTATGTCCCAGTCTCTTTGGGGCCTGGCTACATTAGGGTTAGAGACTGAAGGCTTACATTTGGGAGATGTCTAGAGAGGATGGCAAGGGCATGACATGGGCAACAGGGGCATGGGGTGGAGGCCTGATAGATACTCACCTCAACCTTGGCTGGTTCAGCCATGAGTATTCCCTGGAAGACTTTGGATAGGTCCCTCAGGTTAAAGGTATAGTGGGACTTGGCTGGTGTGGGCAGCAGCTGGGAGGTGATGATACCGTAGACACTGATGGTGGCATCCACAAGGGGCTCCGTCATATGGACGATATTGGGGGCCCCAGCTGTGGGGCAGGAGAGTGGGCTGGGTCACACAGACAGCTCCTAGCTTTGCTCCTTTGATTCTCCCCCCGCCCCAGCACCTTATTCCATAGCCTTAGGCTTGGGTTCCATGTTTGTTCCAGCCCCTTCTTAGACGCTTCCTTCTTTGTAAGGCCTTCCTGATGTCCCTATGTTAGAATGGGGATCTCTTGTTCTCTGTGCCCTAAATTTACCCCCACATTCCTGACAACTAGCCACGCACAGGGCACTGAGATGCAGTCACAGAGTTGTGGGTATGGACGGGCTTAGGACTGGGCTTAGCCCTTCCTGCCTTGCCTCATGAGCCCATGGCCAGACCTGAGCATGGCAATGCTAAATCACACATGGGTCTACAAGCTTCAGGAGTAGCCTTATGGTGGGTGTAGGGTGGACCTCAGGCTTGACCCTGTGGGCTCACTACCCTCTGCCAGGCTGCAAAAGCTCCAGCCGGCTTTTATCACCATCATACCCACATGTGCTGGCTCCATGAAAAAAAAAATACCCCTGTCTCCATCTGGAACTAAACTCTGAGAGTGGGAACTTGAGGTCCTGGGAGAACTCAGAAGGACAAAGGGTCAGGAGATGAAGCATACTCCGGGTGATGAGCAAGAGGTTGATGCACACAGATGCCTCTCACCCTTGGCAAGTGTTGTCCTGGAAATGGACCACAAGGAGACAGCGACCGGGTGGAAAAATGCTAAGAGGAAAGTTTGGGAAACCTCTAAGTTAGGCTTTGGAGTGACCCCAGAAATGCTGGGGGGATATCACCCTGAGAAGGGAGACACGCGAGCTGAGATCAAGAAGTGAGATTGCATGTGTGCACTGCTGGAGAAAGTGTTTAGGAAGAGGGACCAACAAGAGCGAATGCCTGGAGACAGGAGGTAAAAGATCAATGGGAGAGGCTGAGCTGGAGATGTGATGTGGGGTGTGAGGCACTGACACTCTTCCTGGTACCAGAAGGGGAGCATTGATCTTACTATACTTTTGGTGCCATGGATTTTTTTTTTTTTTTTTTTTGAGACAGAGTTTCTCTGTGTAGCCCTGGCTGTCCTAGAACTCACTCTGTAGATCAGGCTGGCCTCGAACTTAGAAATCTGCCTGCCTCTGCCTCCCAAGTGCTGGGATTAAAAGCATGTGCCACTACTGCCCGGCTGCCCATGGTAGTCTTAAACTCGTGGACTGAAGCAATCCTCTTCCTACCTTGGCCTCCTGAGTAGCTAGGAATATAGGCAGGCTTATGAACATTTTAACAGGTCTCTCTAGCTGCTGAAGGAGGATGGATCATTGCTAAGTGGAGGAAGAGTGAGTAGACCAGGGGAGGGGCTGCCCCAATGGTTGGGACAATGAGGACAGGACAGTGAACTGACTGGGGACAGACCCTGTGGAGATTGCCAAGGGATCTCCTGAGAGTTGTCAGATGGGATGAGAGGAAGAGGATGATCATGAAGTTCTTGTCATGAGCATCTGGAAGGACGGAGCTGCCATCACCAAAGGTGAGCCTGACAGGACATCAGAAACTTGGATTTGGACAGGTTCAATCTGAGATACACAGAAGACAGCTGAGAAATGTGAAATCAAGTGTGTAGGGAAGAAGTGTGGGCCGAAGGTGTGAATTTGGATGTTGGTGACATAAAGATGACTTTATATTTGAGTCAGGATGTGACTCTCTGAGGACATTGTATTTAAGAAGGAAAGAGGCTAGAGGTCAGTGTCTAGTTAGTCCAAGATGGGGTGCCTAGTGTGATAGTTTGTGTTTGAAGCGACTCCCTGCAAAGGTTTGTGATTTGAAAGCGTGGTCTCTAGCTGGTGGATGTGACCACTGAGCGATGAGTGGATCACAAACACACTAAACTCATCAACAGGCTAATTCATTGGTGAATGGAGTTTGTTATGGATCTGTGAAGGATGTGGGCCTGAATGGAGGAAGAAGACTGCTCGGGGGAACATCTCTGAAGACTATTCGTGGCCCTGGCATCCTCCTGTCTGCCTCTGCTTCCTGGATGCCTCCAAGTGAGCAGGTTTGCTTTACCATGCTTCCTGCTGTCATGGCATTTTCCTCACCACAGACCTAGAGCAGCCAGCAAACAAAAAGAAACTGCTCCTTCTTTAGGCTATTTTTTTTTTCAGAGCAACACAACACTGACTGATACACCCAGGAGGGAGAAGGGCCTGGGAGGAAGGGCTGTTTGCAGAGTGGAAATGGCCTGGGAGCTGACTGTCACTGTGGTCAGCAGAGGAGGAGGTAACTCAATGAGAGATGGGAGAGATGTGGGCGTGTCAGAGGGAGAAGAGTTCTGGAGCAGTTTTGTTATAAAGCCAAGTAGAGAAGTGAGGCAGTGGGGGAAGGAGGGATCTGGGTGACAGAGATAATTTGTTTTGTTTAATTAAGACCAGAGAAGCTGGGACATGCTCTTCTCTTTTTGTTTTGGTTTTAGAACAGGGTCTCACTATGTAGTTATGGCTGTCCTCAAACTTATCATGTAGACCAGTAGATCAGGCTGGCCTCAAATTCACAGAGATCTGCCTGCCGTTGCCTCTTGAGTGCTGGGATCAAAGGCATATACCACCACGCCCCACAACATCTTTATATGTTGATGGAGTGGCCCAGGAGAACAGAAAATACTGCTACTGGGAGATGTGTGACTCTCATCCTCCATTAAGCCAAAGAGGAGGAGCCAGGTGTGCACTAGAATAGGAAGTTCCTGTGGCAGGAGCCCCGGGGATGGGGGGGGGGGGGGGGGAGGGGGGTGAGGATGCCTGTAACAGGTTGAGATGTAAATCCTGGGGCTTAGAGAGGGAGCTTGACAACTTCTTTCAGCTTAGAGGAGGAGAGGGAAGAGGTGGACACCAAGACACGACAGAACCTGATGTGGCCAGCTGCTCTGAAGTGTTGACTGACAGATTAGAGCTTCGTGAGGCCGCCACAGAGGGATGCCTGCCTCCTGGCTGCAAATTGCCCCGCTTTCCTGCTCGGGCCTGCTCCCTGGAGAAGGATGCTTCTTTCTCTTTACTGTGGCTCTTTCAGACTGCAGAGTTTGTTGACTCCATTTCTTCATTCACTCCTCTTTCATTCCCCGCCATCAGTATGACACTGAGCTAGGCACCATAGGATGGAGTGGCTCCAAGCGTGGTACAGGAGCCTGAAGAGGGGCTGTGGCAGGGCTGACTTGTGCTCTGGCTCCAGATGCCCGAGGAGGGCCCACTATGGTCCATGGTCCTAACCTTAACCTACCTAGCTTTAGCCAGAGTCCAGGGGTGCCCCCAGACTAGAGTCCCTTTCCTTCAAGATCCTCCCAGGCCCCCAGCCGCACTTACGCACAGGCTCTCGGTAACTTTTCTCTCCAAGGAGTCCATCTGCAGGGTTGAGAGACAGAAATAAGGTTCAGAGTTAGGTGGGCACTTGCAGCCCACCTAGGCCAGCAGAGACCCACTGGGAAGCTCCTGAAGCAGCTGCTTCCCACCCTTCATCAGAGAAATAGCCCCTCCCCCCAGCTGTGCACGAAAGAAAGACTTGGCTTAGAGGGTAGCCCATGCTTGACCTCCAGCACTCTCTACCCAGAATGGTGCCAGTGGCGCTTCATGGACAGGGTGTACTGGGTGGGAGATGGGCTACTGGAGAAACAGCATCCAGGGTGACTTTTCCAAGCTCCAGAGTGGAGCAGGATTACTTTTCTCTTCTAGTCTTTCTAGGTTTTCCTATTCTAGAAACGTGGTGGTCATTCCACATGAGCTTGCACATGTATCTACATGAGCGAATGCATATGTGGGGATACATATCTATGACATGTGCAATATGCAGATCTGCTGCGTGGCTTTATTTTAGATGCTGTGTGCCATGTATTACTCAACCCTCAAGACCCAGGGTGATAGGTACTAATATTAGCATCCACTGGTAAAGAAACCAAGATTCAGAGAGGTTCGTGTACTTGCCAGTTGTTGACAGCAGAGTAAAGGCATAAAGCTGGGGTTGCGGTTAGTGGCTCAGTCCCTTCTTCCTGTCTAGTGCTATTCAGCTATCTTTGCTGGGACAATTAGCTTGGCCTTTGTCCATGGCCTCTCTTGGCCCAACCTGATACTCACCCATCCAACATCCCAAGATTATAGAGAAGATGCGTTTCTTGCTGACTTCATCCATCTCGATGAAAGACAGGTAGTTGAAGTGCCGCGTCAGCCTCGGAGTGATAGCGTTCCTGCCTCCCCCTGGGGGACCCATGGCACAGACAAAGTTGATATCCACCAGGTTCTTGAAGGCTCCTGAAGGGGAGCAAGAAGTCAGAATCCCATGATAAGAATATGTCCTGACACTGTAATTGCTGGCGTAGGGAGAGCACACAGAGTTTGCATCCCCAGTACCCACATAAAAGCCAGGTAGGTGTGGCAGTGTGTCTGTAATCCTAGGAACTCAGGAGGTAGAGAGAGACAGGGGTAAGCTGGCTGGCTAGACATGCTGAATCGGCAAGTTCTCTGTTCGGCGAGAGACCCTGCCTCAGTTAAATGGACAGAGATCAAGGGAGATACCCAACACGAACCTGCAAACACACATGCTCACACTCATACAAACACATGTACACATATGTGTGCAAAGAAATGTGATTTACCAATATGAAGAGAATGTGTTAACAGACACTGGAATTTTTCTTGACCTAACAGTTCATTCCCTCATTTTAAGAGACATTAAAATATTTTCTTTTTTTTGTGGACTCCTAAAATGGCCTTTACTCCTGCATCTACTGTACTCTTCACCCAGCACATGCAGCCCATTCCCCGCTGTCCCATGATACCACGCACCGATGATCTTTCGGTCATACCAGCCACCATGGTCCATCCACTGGCGCAACAGCTCAATAGGTGGCTGGGCACCATATGTCTCCAGGGCTGGCATGTTCAGGTCGTCAATGAAGAAGATGAAGTTGCGCCCTAGGGGTGGCCCGAACACACCCTTTCGCCTGTGGGAGAAGCTGCGTGAGCCCAGCACCCATGGGCACCAGGTCCTCTGAGAATAAGAAGCAGTGAAACAGCTCCTCACTAAACTTTAGCCTCCTCCAAACTGCTGAAACTCATTTGGGAAGAGCTGACCTCCATCCTAGGTCTTGAAATAGAGTCCTACTTCCCAGAAAGGTGGATAAGTGCACAGCTCTGCCTTAGTGGCCAGTGAAAGACCTGCAAATAGACTAGACAGATCTGAAAGGCAACCTAAGGTCCCTGTGGGGCTTTCTGGTTCCTGCTGGGTCATTTCAGGCAAAGCCAGGAATGGAATTTGGTTGGGAGGTGACACAGCAGAGCTGGTTCAGCTAGGCTGGGGACACTGTGGCTGAGGAAGGAACCAGAGGTGCCTTGCCTCTTGTCCAGCTTGCTGTCAATGAGGTCCTGGGTCTGGTTGGCTGAAGTGCGGGCTGAGAAGGTGAGGAAGTGGCTGATATATTCCAGAGGCAGGTTCTTGAGAAGCTTGTTAGAGACTGTGAGCGTCTTCCCTGTGCCCGTTGGCCCGATACACAGCACCTGGGAGGGTGGGGAGCAGGAAGGTGGGGCACACACAGAGCGGACGCAGAGGGAGCTACCAACTTGGTGTGTAAGACTAGCCATGCCCTAACCTGAGGCTCAGGTGGGCGGGGACAGGGCATGATGGGGCACTCACAGGCTTGTTATTGGTGATCAGCATGCCCAGCAGGTAGGACATCTGCATGGTGTCCATGGTGGGCACAATGATGTTGCAGTAGTTGGTGTCTGGCATCATGGTGAATGGAGCGGAGTAGTCCATCCACTTTACCCAGGCAACCTGGAACCACATCTGGTTCAGGATGGGTCTGAAATCCCTTCCCATTTCTGGCTGTGGCCCCACAACAGGAGGGAAGAGGTGTTGTCCTGCTGGGCCTTGGCAACAACATGAGGGGAAGAGCTACTTCTGCCAGAGACAGGATTTCCTGTCATCTGCTCTTTACATGGGATGGGAGGCTCCCACCACACACTGCCAGGAATGGATGTTCTCTGAACACAAATGAGAAGTAGGGGCTCCCTGACTGCAGTTGCTGAGGTGGCAGCCTTCCTACACACAGCCAGTCCCTAGGTCTTGGCAAGAAGATGCTTTGGGAATGGAATAGTCCAGGAATACAAAGGTGCTCACTGTTTATTTTTAGGCTAACTGAGGGGTTGGGGACACCAGAACCCAGGGCACTGACAGCTGGATGCTAGAGGTCACCAGGTCTCCTGCTTCATAAATTCCCATGACCCTTGCAAAACTCCTTTGACAGAGGTCTCAGTTTAGCCAAAGCAACATGTCCCACTTCTGGCCATTCTGATGCTTAGAACCAAATGTACTCAAAGCTCCACAGCAGGACTCCACATAGTGACTTTCTGTCATCTCCTCTGGGCCTTGAGGGCCCTGACCCTGGAATAATGGTGAACTCGAAAGCTCTAATTGGCTGGTCGTTAAGATGGGGACACTAAAGCAGGATGCCAGGCATGCTCCTGGGCCCTTAGGTTTCAGGAAAAATGGAAGCTGTTAACTAGAAAAGAGGGCCGGCCCCTGGACTCAGCACCAGTATAGAAGAAACATTTGTCTGGGAAGCAAGGCATACTGAAGCCTCCAAGCTCCATGCTCAAGTTCAGCTCTCCCACTGACTAGTTGATTATGAGAGTTTTGTGCCTCAGTTTCCATGTCTGTAAAATGAACAAAATAATAAACACCTGGTAGATTGTGAAGCTCTGTGTGATGATGTCAGTAGCCAATGCCTCTGACCTCCTGGCTGTCAATGTGGGTTCCTCTAAGTGGACACTATTCATTGAGGGGGAAATCCCCACAGCCCAGCCCGGCTCTATCCTCCCTCCTTCCGGGGCAGCCCTGTGGCCACCTGTTTGTTCTCATCCTCTTCATCATCATCATCCTCAGTGTTGCTAATCCCTGCATCATCCAGTCTGTAATCGAACACCAGCCCGTCTTCTGGGAAAAGTAGTTTCATCTGCCAGGACCAAGGGAAACAGCCTGTGAGGCTGGGCAGGCTGCCTGCCATTGACCCTGGGGACCCCGTCTGCTCCTTTCACCTCTTACATGTTCAAACATCATCTTCATCCTTAGCCACTGGCTGAAGCTGCGGCGGCTGTTGTAGTCCCCGGTGGCGCCTACACTCCAGACCAGGGAGAAGATGAACCAGGGCTCTATCAGCTCGGGGATGTGACCCAGCTTTTCAGAGGGAATCTTCTTGAGGCCCTGGGAGCAGAGGGAACAGCGTTTAGGCTAAGTCTGAGGCAGTTGTGGGAAACCTCAGTGGGCAAATGATGGAACTTTTTTGTTTCCCTGCAACACACTGGGTGGGGAAGGGGGGGGGGGTCATGATCCAGTACTTCCAGGGGGGGGGGAAGGGCTTTTGGGGGCCAAGACAGGGAGAGCGGGGGGGGGGGGGCTGGGGGTGGGGGTCGGGGGGAAGAGGCCTCTAGCTCCACCGTTTGGGCTGTACCTCTCTGGGTAGGAAAGGTCTGAAGAAACAGTCAAGTAGCTTGAGAAGGCTCATTGTCAGGTTGCTGTTGGTTGAGGCAATCACCTCTTTCACTGTGCCTCGAACGAAGTTGATGGAACTCTATTGGGGACAAGCACCAGGCTTGAGTGGCCAGTGGTTACAGCCCTCTGCCACCTCTTTGGCTTGGGTGTCCCTGTGGCCTCACCTACCTCCAGGAACTTGATAAAGAGTCTCTTGAACTGTTCCTCATGGGGCTTTATTATGGTAGGGAGATGTTTTAGCCAGCACTCAACGAATGGCATGAGCCCTAGGATGCTGGGCTCCAGGTACACCATGCCACAGCGGGATACTGTGGCCGGTGAGGCCACTGCCAGGTCCTGCACCTCGAACATCATGGTCATTGCCTGGTGCCAAGGTAGAACGTGTAAGTGGGACAGCTACCAGCCCCCAAGCAAGGAAGAGAGATACGGGGCTTTGGGGGGGAATTGCTTGCCCATCCTGCCGAAAGGCTCTTTGGGCAGTCATAGGGAGGATTGGGGCTGCAGCTGAGGTTCAGGGAATCCTTGAATCCTCATTTGATAATCAGGCCCACCACAGATCCCTGAGGGAGAGCCAAAGTTGGAGAATCCTGGACTTTCTGGCCAATGTGGAGTTTCTAGGAGCCTAAAGAACCAGACAGGAAATATGTTTTTTGCTTCATAGCCCTAGTCACATGCACAGACTCACACTGACTGCCACATGTTCTCAGGAGTTTGGTGCATACGCACTCTGAAATGCTCTCATACCCAGGCCACAGCCAGCTTTCTCAAGGGCTGAGCTACATACACCAATCAAGTCCAGGTGGTCAGGCTGATGCTACTAGTCCCCAGCCCCTGAGCACACTGCTAGAACTGGTTTAAAAAAGGGCAGACATGGCCAAGAGTGGAGTGGACCTGGGAGGCATGAGGCAGCATAAGCTAGGGGACCAGCAGGGCAGCTGCTATGGCTTGGAACACCACAGAAAGCAGGCCTTCTGAAAGATAGCTGTATAGGATGTGGGTGGCTTCGAGAAGGGGATTGAGGGGTAAGAGTGGGGCCCAAGATTCTGTCATCCAGGCTCCTTGGTGTGTTGGGCTGAGGCCTGGTCAGCTTGGTGCAGACTCCAGAGTCAACTGGTTGCAGAAGAAAATGGGTGGGTGGATGGGTGGGCAGCACACCTCTGTGAGTTTGATGATCTCCCCAGAGCTCAGGCACAGCTTCTTATTGTCATCTAGCACGGTGTTCATGTTCTCTATCCAGACAGCATCCACCGGCCCGTCAAACATGTACCATTTCTTGTTGGTGTCAGATGCAATGGCCCCGGCCCGGATGAGGGAGGAGAAAATCCCATCTGTCCTGTAACCATCAGGGAGGAGAAGGGATGTAGATGCCTGGTAGGTGGGGTGTTGGCACAAATGGTCCTCAGGGAAACCTAGTTACCCAGATGGCTCTTATCTTTTAAAATTTTTATTAGCACATACTAATTATGTCTAACAATGAGTTCTATCATATTGTCATCATACACTGATATAATACAGTTTTTGAAGTGGTTACCAAGCAGATACAGAAGTATTGGTCAATTTTAAAAAGAGAGAGAGAGAAACTGGTTTCTTACTTAAAAATATTGATTTATCTTCAAAAGATAGATTCTAAGATTCCCCACCATTGTGGATATCTGAAATTGTGCATAGTGCAGAATCCTATATATAAGCTGGTTTATTCTATATATAAATACATACAAGAAAGTTGATTTACAATTTAGATATATTAATAGACAGAACACTTATAGTAGGATACTGTAATAAAAGTTTATACTATGAGGCCATAGTTGGTTAAACAAGGGATTATTTAACACAAGCAGCGATACCTTGAGTCATCTGGTAACTGACACAGCTCATAGGTGCTAATGGGGAGACAAAGAACATGAACACAGTGGACAACAGGCAGATCCATTTCCCATTGTGAGATGGTATGGATCAGTACAAGATTTCTTCCCACTGTTCAGAATGTACAATTTAAAATGCATGAATTCTGCTTATCTGGGACTTCATTTAATATTTACAGATTGCACTTGACCTCAGGCAAATGAATACAGAAATGAACTGTCTGATGGGGTAGGGTGGGGACAGCCAAGATTCTACTATATTTTGAATAAAACTCTAAGGTCACATGTAGATACAAATGTATTTCCAAATCTATGACCTGCTTATTGATTTCCTTAATGGATGTCTTTTTTTTTTTTGCTAGTGTATTACTTACATATAATGTATTGTGATGACTGGTTCTCAAGCTCTTAACTCTTCATATTTTCACTCATTAAAACATTATAATGGAGCTGGCGAGATGGCTCAGCGGGTAAGAGCACTGAATGCTCTTCCGAAGGTCCTGAGTTCGGATCCCAGCAACCACATGGTGGCTCACAACCACCCTTAATGAGATGGGACGCCCTCTTCTGGTGCATCCGAAGACAGATACAGTGAATTACACCGGAGCAGCAAGTGGAGCAGCGAGCGGGGCCAGAGAGAGCAGGGCCAGCAGAGGTCCTGAGTTCAATTCCCAGCTGCCACACACATAATAGCTCATGGCCATCTGCACAGCTACAGTGTACTCATACACATAAAAAAAAATCTTAAAAAAAAAGATTAAAAAAAAAACATTATAATGGGAGAAATGGGAGCTCTCGGTATAACATGGTATAATGAGGCCATGTTCCCCCCCCCCCTGAGTTCCCACCAAAGTCACAGTGCATAAAGGTGAATGGTGGTATCCCAGTGGGAGGAAGAAGGGGGAGGGGAGGTGGGCAGAGCTGGAGAAGGGACACTTCTACTTCATAACCTAAGAAAGGCTCAGGTTTCACCAGCTTTCTATGCCAGGGATAGGGTCTCTGCTTGGTTCCTGAGTCTCCCAGGCCTGCGTGTGCATTTCCCCATGAAGTTATCATTAGCAACCAGCCCTTCGAAGTCGGTTTAGACAAGCCCTCACCTCGAACACTTACCCACAGTGACACCTGTTCAGGCCCCCACTCCCCTCCTCCTGCAGGTGAGGTCTGACCACTTGGCCCATCTTAAGCAAGAACCCTGTGGGGTCAGTTTAGCCACAAACACCCTTACCCCTCATGTGCCCTCTTAGGAGTTCTCTACCCACTGGTGTTTACCCTGCCCCACTGGCCCATGCTGTATTTGGAGTTGAGTCCATTCTGTCTCTGATCTTGAGACCATGCCCAGGTGGTTTCTATATTTGTGGTCATGGTCCCAAATAAAGTCTTCTTTAGCATGCTTTGAGATACAGTTAAATATTTTTCTTCATCGGGATATTTTCCTGGGCTGACCCATGAACTCCACCACCACTCACATGAGTCTCTAGTGGACATGGGAAAGACCCTTAAACAGAAATGGGGAGGCCGAGCAGTCACATTGGAAAAGGAAGGTGACTCTGTCCTCATTGGTGCCCAGTCCTCACTGGCTCACAGGGCACCACAGCCAAGCACACATTTCCAGCAGGAGATGGGAGACCAGAGAGACAGACAGAACAGAGAAGATGCACAGGGTTTTTGCTTTCTGTGTTATTGCCTCTTAAGAGCCTTGGGTTTTAACATTCAAGGCTGTTTCCCCTCAGCTGGCCTTCTCCCAGACCCATCTCCCTAAAATACAGGCCCTAGCCTGGGAACAAGGCATAGAAGTGGCGGCCTCTTCAGTGCCTCTCAGGGTAAAGGCAGCTGTTTGCTGAATGTTCATCCATGCGAGCCACATTTCATGTGGCAAGCCCCTTTCCTTGCCACCACCACCCTGCCATTATTATTGTCGCTGTGCCAATGACAGAACTGAGGCAAGTCGCTAAGGGATAAAGTGGGATGGTGTGTATCATCTCAAGCTTTCTGCTGAGAGCATAAACTCCTCTCTGTCATTGCAGGCAGCCTGGGAGCAGCTTAGGGGTCACTCACCACTCATGGGTGAGCAGGTCAAACTCCCCATACAGCTGGCCCATCGTGATGGACTTGGGGTTGAGCACGTAGTAATTGACAGCTTCATACACACCACCACTGATGGATGGCTTCCCTTTCAGCATTGTCATGGCAGCTGCCAGGATTCTGTAACACTAGGGGGCCACCACCAGAAAATGACCTTCCTGGCTTCTCAGAGAGCAGGGATGCAGTGGTTTGGGGGACTACAGGAAGTGGGGAAGGCAGCCCAGATATCAGAGGGGTACAGGTGGAGGCTGATGCCCTTGTTGGAGATGCATGCCCCCCGACCCTGACCCCCACCCTGGCCATGCTTGGCTCTGCTTACATTACTCTTGCCAGAGCCTGTGGGTCCAACAAGCATGAGGCCATGCCGCACCACTGTGGTCTCATACAGCTGGATACACTTGATCAGGAAGCCTAGGGGACAAGGCAGGGGGACATGGGTTAAAGGATGGACTCGAACCATGCCTCTGAGGCTAGCTTGTGTAGTCTTAGGTGAGTCACTTGAGCCCCTGAGCCTCTGTCTTCATGAGCACAGTGGGGAAGGCAGTAATGCCTATGCCAGGGCAGGGCAGGTGAAGCCCCATGCATAGGGCCTACAGGGCACAGAGTAGGACCTCTCTGGGTGCCAAACACTATTACTGTTACTACCATTGCCTAACATCATCTAGTTAGGTGGTCAGACAGCGTGGGGCCTCAGAATCAACATCTTTCACAAAGTGGCTTGCCCAGCCTCCCGAGAGCACCAGTCTGAGAAAGTGCTGTCCAGTGCGAGACAAAGTTCAAGGGGTCAGAGTCCTAGTGAGTCAGGAGCTTTAAGGTAAGAGTACACTGTTTTGGCCCAAGGGGTTGTGATGATGGTTGTGGCTCTGCCAAAGGGATGGAGTGCAACTACCTAGGGATGACGAAGCTGACTTAAGGCTGTGGGGAAAGAGAAGAGGCCGGCCGGGGCTTGATTTAGCAAGCTTGCTGGTTTTAAGTGCAGGGGTGGGAGGCAGGGAAGGGAGTGTTGAGCTACACATGGAACAGAGAGCACTGAGTGAGGTACAGGCCCTACAGGGCTGAGAGGAGCTCATCAACAGGCCCTAGTGGAGAGCCTATGTGCCCAGATAACCTTCCTTAGAGAGCCCCCACCCCTAAGGACCATCTGGGAGGTACTGGGAGGGGAAGAGGGAGACCGTGGGGGAGATCAAGAGCTCTAGATGCATGCATATGTGGTGACCAGGCCGAGGGAACCTCAACTGAGAGCATGTTCCCATCACACTGGGCTTCAGGCAAGCGTGTGGATACACTTTCTTGATTGGTGGCTGGTGTGGGAGGGCTCCATTCACGGTGGGCGGTGCCACCCTTGTGTTGGTGATCCTGGGTGCTATAAGAAAGCAGGCAAGAGAGCAAGCCTGGCAGCAGTACTTCTCCATGGCCTCTGCTTCAGTGTCTGCTTTCAGATTCCTCTCCCAGTTTCCTCCAGTGATGGATTGTGAGCCAAGACTTACAAAGTGAAATAAGCCCCCTTCTCCTCAAGTTGCTCTGATCATAGTGTTTTGTCACAGCAATGGAAACCCTAACTAAGACACTCACCAAAGACTCATTGCTGGGTGAAGCAAGGCTAGAGAGAAGACCGTGGGCTGGGCTGGTTCCTACCATGGGCAGAGAATCTACACTGTGAAGTCTTAGTAAAAAGACATGCCACCCCTCACCCCTCATCTGGAGAGCATTAGTAAAGACAAGTCCAGGACAGGGATGAGGGGCCCTGACACAGCATTGCCCTGTCCCTGGCTGGAGCCAACACTTCCTCAGATTGGAACACCCATGGATCTGCAGGAATCACGGGGCTGGCAGCTCACCCTCCACATCCTTGAGGTTGTTCTTCTCACAGGCCCTGCGGATGGCCTGGTCCAGGATGCCGTAGTCAGTCTCCTCTTCCTTGATGGTAGGGAACAGGTCAGACACAATCCCTGAGAAGAGCTTGAGGTCTTCCTGCAGGAACTTGGGCACATTCACGTCTCGAATGGCCCGCAGGCAGATCAGCTCCTGTAGTAGGGGCCAGAAAGGGCTTCAGAATTGTGGGTTGGGTCCCCCGACCCACGCAACCCTCTGCTGTCAGGACCTTCCTGAAGCCCTCCTCCCAGGAGCTCTGTGGATAGATCTCACCTCATTCATGGTAGGATTTTCTCTCTTAAGGTTCCCGGCTGCTGAGATGACGGTCTTCACGGCTCTCATCCCAAAGTCATAGTGGTCCTGCACATACCGCACAGAAGAGGCATGTTGCAGATGCTGCCCTGGGAACATTGCCTCCCACATGGAAACTGGCCAATGCTTCATCACCCATCTTGGAGCTGAGATGTCATTCCACCCACAAGCCTACTGTGGCTACTCACTTGTGTGCTGCAGCCTGGGCTAGGTGCCCTCCTTTGGCTGCTTTGGCACCTTTTCTGTCACTGCGCCAACAGCCCTCTGGAGTCCCTGTTCTGAAGCACTCTCACAGAGGGGGAGTTTGGAACAGCTCTGGAGATGGCAATACTTTGGTTGGAGGCTGCGAACGACGCGGGGCCTTACCTGGGAGCTGAGCTGCTCAGAAGACAGCTTGAAGGTGGTGGTGATCTTCTTAGCCAGCACATTGGCCTCATTGAATCCGAAGGAATAGAGTGAGATCTCAGCAATCATGGCGTAATCAGGGACCATCATGGCCACAGGTCGGAAGAGGGCCTGGACACGCAACACACGGGAAAGGTAGACACATCACAGCCCCACCCAGGGACTTAACACATTCTCTGGACTGTCTGGCTCATAGCTAATGCTGCGCCTCTGTACCACACCTGCCACTCTGAGGCTTCCACTCCTCAGTGGCTGTACAGCTCTTACCATTAGAAACAGGCGCTCTGTGTTGATGAACACCTTCCCCACGAAACTTCCAGGAGTAGGCCACTCTTAGTTCCTGTCTTTCCATTTTTTTTTTCTCACAGATCCACCTTCGCACCTTCTATCAGGCCCAACCCCATGGGAACCCCAGACCTCCCTCATGCCCTGAAGAGAAGCCCAGGGCCTCCTCACTCTGAGGCTGGGTGTGGTCCAATGGGCTCCCTGGATGGAAGTGCTACCACAGGGAATTCCAGTTCTTCATGCCAGATAGCTAGCTATGTGTTCTCAAATCAGAGTAGCTTTAACATCGTAGGGCCCAGTCTAAAGCTCTGTCACCTTCTGGCCACCCTGGGCCTGAACTTGCCTTCAGGTTGTCAGGGAGCTCTGTGCGGCCAGCATACCCTGGATTCATGGTGATAAACACAGCGCAGGATGGTACCAGGGGGATTTCAACACCCTCAAACATGAAGCGTTCCACCTGTATGTGGGGTAAAGTGGTTAGCCCACATTAAAGAGAAGATGCCCAGACTCTCATCTCTTCTGACTGACATCAGAGGTCAGGCAGACCAGACCCCTGGTCATGGGTTAGATCTTCTCCCGGGATCTAACCTAAGACCTGAGGTCTCACTGATCACCCACAGTCTCCATGGTCCTGGCTCCAGGTCCCGAGAGGGTTCCACACCATTGCTGCTTCCTTCCTTCCACTAGTCCCAGTTCTGACTGAGCTCTTCAGATTTACTCAGACTCAGCCAAGAGCAGAACCTTGGCCATTACTTAAATGGGATCTGTCGGCCTCTCTGCTCTTGTCATTTGACTACTGTGAACACTAAAGCTGGTCAAAGGCCCAGTGCCCTGGACCCTCCCTTGTATAGGAAGAGACTCGCTTTACCTAACCACGGGCTGAGGTTAGGATCTGGGGTTTGAGACTGACTACAAAGCCCTTCTAACGGCAGTAAGGGTTATGAGGGGGCCATCCCCTACAGTGCCCGAGGCTCACCCTCTGTTGCTGTGCCTTCTGGATGGTGGTGATCTGCTGCGCCACCACTGACAGCACCTCAATGTCGATCCGATTAAACTCATCAAAGCAGGCCCAGGCCCCCGCACTAAGTAAAGCAAGGCATTTGGGTAGGGCATGCACTTGGAGCATGTGTGCTGCCTCCTTCCAGCAACCCTCTGACTTCACTGGGGAGGAAGCTCTCAGTGGTAACCACCAGCTCAAGTACAGTCTCATGCCTCCCCCACCCCTTAGCCCACAGAGCTGGGCCTTTGACTCCTGTCACTTCATCCTGTCCCTTGTAAGACTCCTCTTGGCCAGTGTTCTCTCCTACTTGTCCCTGTCCTGTGCCATCTTACCTGGCCAGACCCTTGAAGAACTTGCCCATGGCCATGAAGTCGAGCTGGTCAGAGCAGTTGAACACAACTGTCTGTATGGCCAAGGCCTTCCCCAGGTCCTTCGTGGTCTCTGTTTTCCCTGTGCCAGCGGGGCCAGCCGGTGCACCTCCAAACTTGAGGTGCAAGGCTCCAGTCAGAGTCAGATAGCACCTGTGGGGTTGAAAGCAGATAGACGCGAGCCACACCCATCTTGGGTGATCCCCTTCCTGGGGTGCATCCCCCTTCAGGACTCTGTGGATCAGCAGCTCTTGCTCCTCCTTTACTCCTCTGAGGCACAGGTATGCCAGTCCTGACTGCCAGGGTCGGGAACTGGAGCCTAGGACTGGCTGCCTGTGTCATGTTTCTCCCCATTTTTGAGTCTTGCCGAGCTTTGTTTAGAGACCCATGGGACTGGCTGACCTCTACCCATTTCCCGGATTCAGAGCCAGCTGGGGAGGTCTCACCTGTCAGTGAGCGGTGTGATCACCAGCCTTCCACTGTTACCAAGGTACTCATAGCCATAGATGAACTCGGCATTCACAGCACGGATGTAGAGGTCATTATTTGTCCAGTAGTACCTAGCAATGTAGAGACATGGGGTTCTGGACACGGGCCCACAGGCCAGTGAGTAGATATACAGTTAAAAAGAGGGGATTCTCTTAGAGCAGGAGGACACAAAAGTACCCATATCTGCCTTGACTCTGCTTTGTGGGCAGGACAAGCCTAGTGTGGATTGACGGTATCTTCAACCCCAGCCTCATCCACCCTGGCCCTGGGGTAGTCCTCCGTGGCCTCACCTGAGCTGTGAGATCCACTCAAAATCATGCACGCTGACTACATTCTCATTGATCAGCTTGCTCACCACATCCTTGGCGTGGACCTCAATGACAATGAGTGCGGAAAGCACCATCCGCTGCATGCGGGACAGCTTCCCCCGCACCAGGGCCACCAGGTCACTGAGCTGAAAGAATGAGGACATCGCTGTAGAGTCCTGGGATCTATAGCTCCTCATCCTTTGCACAGAGGGAGAGCCTCTGCCACAGACAGTGTTTATATTCTGGAGGCTTCTACTGATCTGACAGTGTTTATATTCTGGAGGCTTCTACTGATCTGAGATGGGAGGAGAGGAAGGACGGGGACAGGGGAAGATGGCAGAACATACAAGTCACACACGTGGGACCGGCCTCTGTGGTGTACAATTCCGTCTGCATGCTCATGAGTGGAAATGGAGTCTGCAGTGTGGTGAGAAGCATGGGTCATGGGGAGCTCAAGGGACAGCACAGGAAGAACCTGGTGACCGCTTCACTGATCATTAAAGGAGGGGCACCTGCCTAGTCTCAGAGCCCTTCCTTAGGTCCCCTCTTGCTGGTGCCACAGAGTCTGATCTGCTCCTTGGACCCGACCTTTGGTATCTTCCAGGGCTGTTACAGGAGAGTGTTTCTAGGAGAACCGGGTGTGGGGTGTTAGAGTGTGGGGAGCACCAATCCTCTTTAATTCTACCTGTTTGGAGAGCTGGGGGAACAGCTTGCTACTGATGTTGCCAGCCTCAAGTGCCTCGGCTACCTCCATTGTCCAGTATGTCTGGCAGCCAGCAATGGTCACCTGGCCCGGCCAGTTCAGAACCCACTCGGTTCTGAGCATCTGGAAAGACAACATGAGCAGGCTGCCCCAGGTGCTACCAACTCTAGTCTGTCTTCCTCCTTTCGGGCTGGGGGTGGAGAGCACTGAGGAGGGAGCACAGTGGAGGCTGGCCAGGAAGGGTGCACTCACCGTAGGGTAGGCCTTGATGGCCATCTCGATGATGTCACGCACACTGGCCTTCATGCTACGCTCCACCTCCAGCAGCCAGTCCTCCACATTGCTGGAGGGGTAGATGGAGAAGGACAGCTTCACCTCTTCACCCTCCGCCGAATACATGTGTGTGATCTCCAGATCCTCCTGGAACAGCAGCTATGGGCAATGGAGGTGGGTGGAAGCGAGTTACTCTGCTGTGCCAGAGGGACTCCTCTCAGCCCCAGTCTGACCTGGCCAGACTCTTGCCCTTAGAGGAGCTAGCTCTGTGCTGGGCTGCCCCCAGTGTTTGCCTTCACTGGGCCTTTCCTGACAGCAATTTGTCAGGGTGTCTTTAAGCCTTTGGGAAATGAAGCTAAGCTTGCCCTCTTTGTTTTCCCTCTTCCCAGATCTCAGCATTCTGGAGGACAGGAGCTGCTGGCTGAGTTAGGACCCTGGGGCTCCCAGACTCAAGGGGAGGAGTGGGCTCTTGACCTAACCTTCTTCCCACCAGCCCCAGGTAGATCTCTGAGGACCAGGGTCTGTCTTGGTGTCTCATCTCTAAGAGGGCTTGACATGGGAGGAGAGAAGTCTCCTCTGGAACACACTCTAGTACACTGGCCGAGCCTCAGGTCTAGCTACGCACCCGAGCAATGTTCTCGAAGCACTTGCGCAGGTGGGGCTGCACGGCTGTGGGGTCCTTTGTCTGTGACAGGATTTCCAGTAGTTCATCATCTGACAGGAAGTAGAATCTTCCAGGGGAACATAGGTGAGGAAAAAAGGTCAGGTGGACTTGGGCCCTGGCAGCCCCAACACAGCTGACATGGTGCTTATACACTAGCTTGGCAGAGCACTTGAGGGCCCGCAGTATGGACTTAGGCTGTGGTGCCTACCTGGGGAAGGCAGTCCGCTTGGTCTCTAGGTACTCGCTGAGGCCCTTCTGTACCAGGTCCAGCAACTTGTTGCAGTCCCTCAGGCTGTCCAGAAGCCTCTGGTCAGAACACACATTGATCACCTGTAGAAAGCAGACCCAGCTGGGGGTTAGAGAGAGGAAGTGAGCGTCATCAGCTGGCTGGTGGCAAGATGGGTATACTAGACAGTGCCCATGCCAGTCAGGCACTGCCAGGGAGTGTAAGGGGCAAGAAATTGATTCCTAGGCTCGGAATTGTCTCCACCAGCTTCAAGAAAGGTAGGGCCGGGCGGTGGTGGCACACGCCTTTAATCCCAGCACTTGGGAGGCAGAGGCAGGTGGATTTCTGAGTTCGAGGCCAGCCTGATCTACAGAGTGAGTTCCAGGACAGCCAGGGCTACACAGAGAAACCCTGTCTCGAAAAACCAAGAAAAAAAACAAAAACAAAAAAACAAAACAAACAAACAAAAAAAACAAAAAAAAAAAACCAAAAAAAAAAAAAAAGGAAAAAAAATAAATAAATAAGAAAGGTAGGAAGACCAAGAAGCTGTCTTGCTGCAGACGTGGGAAGGTCTCTAAAATGCTAAATCCACTGTTTCTAAGCAGTGTCTTTGTACTAGGAGTCCATGCCCAAGGACATTAGCCACAACCAAAGCCTTCGGATTGGTCTTTAATCCTTGTTTAGGGAGGGGAAAGACCCAGAAGTCCCCAGCAATGTGATCAGGACCTTGGGGGTCCTCGCTGTCTTCCCATCCCCCTCACCTCCCGGTTCTCATAGGCGTTCCTCATGATCTTCCTCCATATGCGCTCCATGGTTTGGTAGCGCTTGCTTTCCACAGGCAGCTGCCGGGTGATGTCCTCAGAGCTGAAGATGGGCTCCAGGTAGAGCCAGGACCGCTGGCAATTCAGCCACTCCTCTAGCACCTCCTGGGAAAGTGGGGTGGGGCATGCATGCACCGCCAGAGTTGGGAGCCACAGGGTTGGGTTTAGTGTCCATGACGGAGACATTTCACCGAGTGCAGTGCAACGCACATCAGCATCAGCATCTACTATGCCACACAGCCATTTTTCCTTTCTGCCTCCAAATTCTGCGCTTGGGATTTACCTCATTTTCCCCCCATCACTGCAAACTGATTCATTCATCTCTGCTTATGAGACGTGCACCATGATTAGCTCTGTATCAGGTCCATGCCAGGCTTAAACGGACACCAGGAAGACCAGGGGAAGTGGACATGGGCTTCTTCTGTTCTTGAGGTATACGCTAGTGATTATCCTGCTTCTGGATCACTAAGATCCCAATCTGTGTGACGCTCCTTTCCTAGGTACCGAGCAAGGGCCTTGATGGGAATATCTTGCAGGCAGTTGTGGGTGTTGCGTGAGTTACTTGTGCTAAGCTTTGGGAGAGATAGGAGGGAGGGCTGGAATTACAGGTAGGTGTGTGTGTGTGTGTGTTTGTGTGTGTGTGTGTGTGTGTGTGTGTACATGCAGATGGGGTCAATACTGTACAGACAATCCCTCCTTCACCTTACTTCTGGCCTCCAGTAGTGTATGTACTGTGAGACACACCTTCAGGCCTACATTCTAGGCATCTTTGGGCAGCCCCTGCCTCTGATCTTGAAAGCCTGAGACATCTGTAGTCCCAAGCACCCTGGCCCTTGTCCTCAAAGTATCACCAAGTAAGTTGGAGGTGGGAGGCTCAGGGCAGAGTGGAAAAGGATATGGAGAGGCCTTGGGGCCTTACTGTGTACAGCCCACAAAGTTCCAAGCTTAGGCAGCCACACTGTTTAATTAGGCTTCACTCCTTCCATAGCCCTTACTACTTCTTTCAGGAGCCAGACCTCACCCATGGATGGCCACATCCATCCTGGCGTCCTCTTCCAGATGGGAGACTTGTCAGAGAGCCAGAGGCTGAGGGGAACAGGTGCAGCAGGCTACACTTAAATACAGTAAGTGCCACTGCCACTGGGTGGACAGTGCTCTTTTGGACAAAGGGAGGAAGGCCCACCTGGGTCAGCTTCAGTTTGGTCTCCCAGGAGTTGATGCGCTGCTCAAAGGGTTTCTTGTACGGTGAGAAGGACATGCTCTGAGTCATGACGATGTGGTCATCAAGCAGCTGGGAGGCTTCGTCTGGGCTCTTGAGGATATAGGTGTCTGTCTCCTTGTAGGGCAACACGTTGAACAGGATGGATGACCATTCCTTCTCCATCTTGTCTAGTGCCTGTGGTAGGGGGACCGTCAAAGCTGTGTGCTTGGAAAGGACTGGTTGTCATGCTGTCCCACCAGCACTGGGCAGGGGACAATGGACTCTGCCAGGCCGTGGCTTTGTGTGAGCCACACTGGCAAATAACTTGCCCAGCTTGCTTAATCAGCAAGTTCCCAGGGGGCCTCTGTCTGAATGCAAGGTCGACTCAAGCTCATATGTGTCCAACATGAGAGGCACTTGGGTGCCAGTTAGGAGTTTGCTCACACCTAAAGAGTATTATTTTGAGCACTGCTGAACCTCCCTGAGCCTTAAGGTTCTCTAATTAATTAATTATTAATAGCGCAGGGGATTAAGCTTGTGCATCTAGTCTGCATTCTCAACTCTTGTGCTCATCTGTTAAATTGTAATAATGATATTAGCTAGGGTCTTGGCAGGGAAACTGAGTATTATAGCAATGGTGGGCACTATGCCAAACACTCCAACCACATTATTAACTTTTAATAAAATGTACTCTTACCCCAGGAAGCCATTACAGTTACCCTCCCAAATCTCTAGCTCTGCAAGGGCTAGAGATCAGCCTGTTCAGCGGGGTCTAAGCAGTGGAATCAGACCTGCTAGTGGTTGGGTACCCACCTGTTCAATAGCATACTCCTTGCCAGCCACCTCAGCCACCTTGCTGATGCTCTCAATGTGGTCCTGAAGGTTCATCTCGAGGCAGCGGGCAAAAGTCAACGTGGCCTTGGGCTTGACATTGATGTTGATCTCACTGGACAGTACCTCCCAGTGCCGGTTCCGCATACCAGGGTTGCGCAGGCCTTGGATCAGCGGGATGTACGGCTTGAACTCCTCTATGCGTGTTCGGATATCCAAAGCCACATCCTGGCAGGCTGCCGGGTAGGCAGGAAAGCATGAAAATCAGCCAGTCCAGAGAAAGAGGTTAGGGTAGGGCCACAGGAAAGGAACGGTTACCATGCTCTCTGGCAAGTGTTGGGTGGGGAAGAGCAAACCCATCCAACAAAAAACACGTCATCACTTGCCTGGGCCCCACCAGTAAATATTCTCAGCTACCTGGGATGTCCTTGAACTGCTTTACACATTTGTGCATGGTCTTGAACGACTCAATGACATTCTTCTCCAGCTGCTCAGCATCAATGGCTGACAGAGGATCATTCATCCAGCTCTCAGACCACCGCAGCCAGTCTGAGGCTGTAGTCCAGAGGTCCAGGTAAGGTTGGAACTCCTTCACCATTCTTGAGAGCTTGTCATACTACAGGGACATAGGGCAAGACTGTCAAGATGCTCACTGGGCTTTCTCCACACCATCTCTACACTGGCCAGGCCCCATCTCCTTCTTTGTTCTTGGCTGTTATCTCCTCTCTTGCCCTTAAAGACCCAGTCAGGACTTCCCTTCTCCTGCTATATGGAAACTCTGGATGCTGAGTTTCCAAGGTCTAGGCTGACTCCGTCCCCTGAAACCTCCTGATTGTATATACTGCGCATGCCCAGAGCTAAGAAGTTTTGTTCTACCCTGTAGCTAGCTCAGTTCTACCCAGCATCCCCGAGCCTTGCCCCATAGTAGCTAGGCTCTGCTATAGCTGCAGATCTAAGTTGCTTTCTGAAGCCTGAGAAGTGGGGCAAAAGCCCACAGTAGGCCTACATTGGTGATAGGCAAGCCAAAGATGCGCTCGCGGTTGTTGTACAGCATGGCCAGCTGCTGGCAGTCCTTCAGCTGCTTCTTGACCCGCCGCACCTCGTTGGCAATCTCATGTGCTCGTGCAATCTCCACATGGATGGAGAAGCCAGCCACCACCAGCTGTGGGCCAAGGAGCAAGAGTCAAATGCACCCAAGTCCTATGATTGAGCATGTATTCCACATACTCAGGGCACTGACTCCTAGCTTCGAGAGAACTTTGTTTTGTAGTGAGCCACCTGTTGGTCAATCACAGGCAGGCTGTTCCAGGACTGGTAACAGATGTGAATCTTTGAACATCATGCTCACTGTCCTCTGGGGTGCCAGTAACATAATCAAGAGGATCGGGTCCATAACTGTCAAATTTTCTAAAATGCCCTATCCAGGCATCTCACTCCTTCAGCCATTTAAAAAATTTGGTCATCCTGTTATCCATCATACATTGACATTGCATCTCCTAAATGCTAGATGTAGGACAGCATTGTGTGTGTGTGTGCGTGTGTGTGTGTGTGTGTGTGTGTGTGTGTGTGTAGCGCAGTTCCTAGGAGAGCTCTAAGCCAAGCCCACCTGCAGCCCTTCCAGCTTCTCCTGGAAGTTGTTCTGGTCCATGAGCTGGATTTTGCGGAACTTCTCTTCATCCTCAATATGTTGCTGCCGCACCATATCTATCTGCCCAAGGATCTTAGAGGGCCAGTTGTTGGCAGCCCATCTGGCAGGAAAGAGGATCAGGATTTGAGGAGATGTCATAGTTGAAATGAAAGGATAGACAGGAAGGGCCACCCTTCCATGTGCTAAGGCCAGAAGCCTAGGGAGCTAGGCCATGCGCAGGGTTGGGTTGGAGTAGAATGGGAGAATCCAGATGTCAGCTGGGAAGTCTCATGAGATTGCCATTTGGGGAGTCTGAGTAAGCTGGGAGGCTGTCATTGCCACCCCTGCCCAGTGAGATGCAGCTCTAGTGTGCCCATGGAAAAAGGGCAGAGCAGAAATAACAAGAGAAGTGCTGTCAAGGGTGCTGGCTAGTTTTACGTCAACTTGACATAAGCTAGAATAATCAAAGAGGAGGGAGCTTCTATTGAGGGACTCTCTCCATAAGATCTGGCTGTAGGCACTCCTATAGGTAATTTTCTTTATTAGTGATTGATGTCAGAGGGCTCAGTCTATTGTGGGTGGTACTACCCCTGGGCTGGCAGTCCTGGGTGCTATAAAAAAAGCAGGCTGGGCAAGCCATAGGGAGAGAGCCAGAATGTAAGACTCCTCCATGGCCTCTGCATCAGCTCCTGCCTCCAGGTTCCTATACTAACTGCCTTCGCTGATGGAGTGTGATACACAGCTGTGAGCAAAGTAAACTGTATCCTCCCTAAGTTGCTTCTGATCACGGCGTTTCATCACGGCTGCAGAAACCTTAGCTAAGAAACCCTGGGGTTCTCAGATGAAGCAACATCAATTCTAGTTCCTAGCCGTCAGGCCTCTGTTGACCAGCCAGTCTCATCAGGTCAGCTTCTGTCACACCAGCAACTCCCTCTACCATGTGACACAAGGTCTCAATGGAACTTAAGGTTTCTAACTGCAGCTGACTCAGGGATGTCAGCCCCTGGGAAGGTTCCATCTGAACATGATGCCTTGTCAGGCTGACGTGTTGGCCCTCAGTAAGGCAGAACTGAGTAAGGGGTTTGTTTCTAATGTTTGCTTTCCCACACTGTTCCCCAACCAGTCCATGTCTAATGTATATGTGTATACAAAACCATCTGTAGGTCAGTGACAGGGTCCCTAGAACAAGAGAATTTACTCCCATATGATTTCTTTCTGCCCATAAGCCTCTTGACCCGGCCTGCTCCTGGCTCCCAGGTGGAGCCATGGTTTAGGGCAGCTTGGCAGGGTGTGATTTCATAGCTTGTGACAGCTGGTACTTTTGAGCACCACTGCAGCCTGGCATCTCCTGCTGCCCACCCAATAGCCAGTGTTGGGAACAGCGGTCCCACTCACTTGTCATTGAAGTCGTCTGTGGTAAGGTTGTAAAAGAATTCATCCATGACCTCGTAGTCAGACATGACCTTTACAATCCGCTCCTGCATGAGCAGGAAATGATGAGCCATGCTGGGGAGGGGGTTACTTGGATAGGATCTCCAAAGTGGCTGGGGCCAGGGAAAAGGCACCTTCTTTCAGAGAGGGGATCTACACCTTCAGTCCTCCTGACTGTCCAGAAAGCACAGCTCTGAATCTCTGCTGTACCCTGCAAACTTTACCCTGGGCCCCCACCCATCTCTGGGTATCTGCTTTACCTTACCTACTGACTCTGATCTCCCAGCCTCCACCTGTCTCAGCCCCTAGTCTCTGGCCAATAGTTTTATGTATCCAGCCCGTGGGTCCCTAACACACCACCCATCTTCTGGCTCCACCAGTCTCCTGGATACCCAGCACCAGTGTGCCTGCCTTACCTCTAGAAATACCAGCTTTTCAGGGATACCCTTCATCCAGTCTCGAAGCTCAGCAAGCTCCTCAATGCTATTGGGCTTCTCGTAGATCTTGCGGCTAATGCTGCGGAACTCCTCACAGATCTGGTGGGTGAGGATTGGAGGGTTCTAGGGACAGTTATGTGCCTTGCCTACACGGAGACCTGTTTCTCTTCAAGGTCCCCAGGGCCTCAAAGTCAATTATTCTACCATGGCCACCCTCTGCCATTCTTCCCAAGAGAGAGGTTCCTGATAGGATCACTAGGGTGCTGAAATCTCTTCTGAGGCACCCTCTTAATCTCCTCTGGACCCAGGAGCAAACTTAGGGTTTCTGATATCTGCACTTGTATACCCTCAGCTCTATGGAGCAATCCAGCTCAGCCTGTACTTCACAAGAATTTCTCAGGATTCTGAAAGTCTAGGGATGGAGATAGCAACCTTCTACTAACATATGGATGCAGGTAGGGGTCAAGGCAGAACGACTTCCAGGCCCTTCTTTAACTCAGGCACCTGAAGACACCACAGACTTTGCCTAAGGTATCTTCCTAGTGGAGCACACCATGTGTTCAAGGCTGCTTGTGTGTTGCTGTGGTCGCTAGGGCTAGGCCAGTAGTTACTTACACTGTCTACCTCCTTGTGTAAGTTCTTGGCTAGGATATCCAGCATAGAAGTGGCCAGGGCCTTGCGTTTTTTGGACAGGCTCTGCTTAACATTGTCAACATTGATGTAGAAGGGACCAATGATGATGCTGCCAGGCAGTGAGTTGTCTAGGATTTCTTTCTCTTTCAGGTGGGTAATTACCACTTCTCGAACCTCCTCTGCTGATGGGCACTGAGTCTGATAGGTCCTGAAGGCAGTGTGCATGTGCACGGAGCAGAGGATGGTTAGCAGGACTGGAGGGGATGCAGACACAGACAGACAGACAGACAGACAGACTGACAGACGGACGGACGGATGGATGGATGGACATACACAGGCATACTGATACATGCACACACACACACACACACACACACACACACATGCACACATACATACACACATACTTGAGGAAGGTGCTAATGTCATTGTTGTTCAGCTCCAGATATTTTCTGTACTCCTTCGAGTAGGCCTGCAGTGGCATCATGGCCTTGTGCATAGCATTAGTGATGTTAGCACGTAGCTCTTCTACCAATGGCTCATGAAGCCCCACTGACTCCAGCAGAGGGTCACCACTGATAAAGATGTCCTCCATCACCAGCTTTAAGAAAAAGAACAGAAAAGGCAGAGTTGAGCCGGGCGGTGGTGGCGCACGCCTTTAATCCCAGCACTTGGGAGACAGAGCCAGGTGGATTTCTGAGTTCGAGGCCAGCCTGGTCTACAGAGTGAGTTCCAAGACAGCCAGAGCTACACAGAGAAACCCTGTCTCGAAAAAAAAAAAAAAGGCAGAGCTGGATGAGCCCTGGAGTGATGGGAAGAGTGGTCTAAAGGCTGAATGGGCAATGACATGGGCAAGCTTAGGCAGTATGACACAGGAGTGGGGGAAGGGTTGCAATGACATAGCTAAGAAATGGCTATAAACTAATACACATGCAGACGCTACTGTGAGGCTCACTGAGGGCCATCTCCTCCATTCTTGCTGTGATCCAGACTTGCCAAGGGCAGGCTGCTGATGGCTTTAACTGACAGCAGGAGATATAGGAAGGGACTTGAGCTATGGATGCTCTTGGGCCTAGAGAGTGGGCTGTATGCAGCTAGGGTATGTATGCAGCGGTGGTGACTTGTGGAGACCTTGGCTACTGGTTGCGTGTGGAAGTCCACCTGAGTCTATAGCTGAGGTGGAGAAAGGGGATCAGAGCTGAGGACACAGGACAGATGCAGCTATGGCCGGATTAGTCCAGTCAGTCTAAGATTCAAAGTTATGTCCTGACACATGGCAGTATTGTCAACTAGCTTTAGCTGGTTTAATTTCTCCAGGTCTACAAGGCAGCAATGTCAACAGTTCCATTTGTGCTGAGGATTAAAGGAGAGATCTGTAATTTTCAGAGCCACACCTACTGCCTATGAAGTGGAAGGTCGGTGGTAACAAACTGCTCTGGTATCTGTGATGCCTCTTACATGTTTCAATGGCACTGTCAGACAGTTGAATATCTGAATGTGGACAGTACCCTATGGCTCTCAAGCAGCCAGGCCCTGCCCAGCCTGTAGCATATACCTTCTCCAGTTGGGGCACAGCATGGGTGGCCAGGATACCCTTGTCAAAGAGGTTGAGCAGAATCATCTCGAACTGCTCCAGAGGCGTGCTGTAGTGCACCCCTGAGTTGTCCAGCACCAAGTCTACGATGAATAGAGGATTCTTCCGGGGCCTGGAGGCAAATAACTGGGCTGATTGGGAGTGCCTATCCCTTCCTGCCAGTACTGTGATCTCAAGCATCTTTGAGCACAGCACTGCTTTCTCCACTCTACGGAAACCCCCAATTTACTAGAGAGCAAAGCTCCAGGCCAGCCAGAAAGGTTTTTAGATTCTTGCCCCAGACCTTGATCTGGAGGTCGTTGGACAGGTTGGCCTGGCATAGACACTTGCTAAAGGCCCCATGCTCTCCCTAAGAGCCCACTATCATCAGTTTCAGAAGTCTGAGGCACATCAAAAGTCTTAATGATACATTCCAGTCAGGGCCCTGTAGATAGCTTCTCCCTCATTAAAAATACCCAGGAAGCTCTTGGTGGTCTAGACTGGCCCCTCTGTCCTGTCTCACTTCCTCTGCCCTGGCCTACCTGCCCTTCCCATTCCAGCTGCACTTGGTAGCCTGTCCTCCCTCAGCTGCTCCAAGTCCTTTTTACTTGTGGTGTTCCTGTTTCATTTGGTCCTGCTAATTACCTCTGGTGTCCCCGTGCCTCAAATGCCAGCTCTTCCCTGACCGCAAGGCAAAGGCCCATCCCCAGAGTTCATCATAGATTTGGCAATGATAGTATCTATTAAATGTCTTGCTATGCCTGTCTCCCGCTGGCAGTAAGAACTGTATCTCAGAGTTCCCTAAGACCAACATCTGGTTCATGGTAAGGGCTCAGTATTATCAGTTGAGTAACTCAGAGTGACCACAAAAATGATGAAAACTAGAATGTAAGCCAGAGTTGGAGGGGACACTTTTGAGATGGCCAAATTCTTTCTGATGTCAAGAACCTGGCGTGCTGGGCACCTGCCCTTAGTTGTAAGACAGACATTCCCCTCCCCTGTCCCCCGTGCCTCTGTCCATCTGGACTCACTTGTAGGGGCTGTTGACAAGGTCTTCACCCCAGTCCATGTCGTCTACACAGTCAAGCACGCTGTAGCAAGCATCACCAATGAACTGTGTGAAGCTGCCCAGGGAGTCCTGCACCAGGAAACGCAGCGTGTCCTGCAGCATGTACTTGATGAGCTCCATCAGCTTGCGTAACTTTGACATGAGATATACCTCCCAGTTGGTCTCGTAGAGGTTGTACCACCCCTTGCTCATGTCTCGAAGGCTGCCACGCATAGCTACTTTCAATGTGCTGATCCAGCTGTCCTTAAGGAACATCTGCACCTGTGTGGATACAGCTGCCATCAAAATGTCAACCCCGGCACCCAGCATCCGAAGCAATGATGCTCAAAGATAATATAGCAAGGTTCTTGGGATGGCCACCTCAGGACTCATGTGTATGACAATGGAGGGAAATCTCCCACAAGTTGTTGCCAAGCACTGTGGACCAACACCTCAGTATGATATCTGGGGTCTGGGGATGCCTAGAGGAGAGGCAGGGCACATGGGGCTCAGAATAGCCATGGGAAAGAGACAGACACACAGGAGAGAAAGGCAGAAAGGGAAAACACAGGAATGGGAGTAAGATAGAACTGAGTAGAGAGAGGCTGTAGCCATGCCCCTTGTGCCCTCGTCCGCAAGTGTTGTGATAAGGGGAGTGGAGTTCCTGTTCTCCTTCTTAAGACAGGAGGTCTACCCTAAGACTCCTAGGGCTGGCTCAGAGGGACTGGGAAGGAAGAAGCCCACCCTGGTTCTCCTTGCCCTGCAAGATGGTCTCCGCCATCGTCCCACCCTTGTCTCATTTCCGTGGAGCCTGGAGGCCCACGATTGTTGGCTCTCAGGGCCGCCTGCCTGTCCTCCATGCTCTGATTCCCAGGTACCTGAGAGAAGGTCTGGGACTGGATCTGCTCAAATTCCTCCAGGCGGCTGTACTTGGAGAGGCTTGAGTGGAACAAGGACATGGAGGTCACCTTGTTGCACTCAGCCCGCACCTTACTCAGAGCTGTGATGACTTCTGGCCGAGTGAGCAGGGACACGAAAGTGAAGTCCTCCTTTTGCTCCCGGAAAGGGTATTCGGGGACACTTACCAGCCCTGCAGAGTGGGCAAGAGCCAGCATCAGAGCTGTCTGGGACACACATCAGAGCCATCAGGACACATCTATAGAGTATCTGATGGAGGAGACACAACAGCTTCCTTCCCAGAAGAGTCAACTTCATTCCCTGAACCCTCCTTTCCTTACTCTAACCTTTGGGGGTGACCCCAAGGCCCACAGTAAGTCACATGCCCAGAGTTTTCCTTCAGGCTCACTAGTCGTCATTGGCCCCCTTTGAGTAGTGTGTGACACCTGCAGATCCCATCCCTATCTCCTCCTACCTTGCTATACAAAGCCAGAGGCTGGTCTGGAGTCTTCCCTCGGACCCCAAAAAAGGAGTATTTGGGTACAAAAGCACTTGCTATCCACAGCCAGCCTGTATCTTGGGCACATGCATCACACACATGAATCTGGGGCCAGGAAATGTACTCAGCATGTTTGGATGGGCTCAAAGCAAGGAGGAATTTTGGGGTTTTGTTCGGCGACTTGGTCTTCTATATGTCCATGGAGCTGTGGCAATGCCAATTCTATTTTTGTTCCAGGAGGAAGAAGGCTTATATGTCTTTGAGGCCTGACTATCAGATGCCTAACATCTACATTTGACCATGGCTTTCCTGGTACATATTTACCTTGAGGCTTCTGTATTACCGCGCACACACACACACACACACACACACACACACACACACACAGAGTTGTTCCTCAGACAAGATTTCCTGGCATCTGGCAAAAGGAGGATGTAAAAGTAGGGACAGGGTGAGCACAGAGAATACCAGGTTTATGAGACCTTTAGTGACTGGAAAAAATCCTATCAAGAGAGGCAGAGGTGTGGTGAGCTAGCTAGGTGGGCAGCCAGGGTCCAGTGGCTCTCACCTTGATTGGGCACCTTTTCTTCCTCTTTTTCAGGAAGAGTCACATAGGAGAATGTCTCTGGATTAGAAGAGACAATTTGGTCAAAGTTGATCTTGTTCATGCTACGTTCATAGTCCAGGTTCACTTCTCTGGCCAGGCAGCTAAGGTGCTCCAGGACGCTGTCAGAGAGAGGAGACAGGAGGCTCACACGCACTGCTGAGCATAAATTATGAATGTAATGCAGTTTATAAGTAACAGAAGCAAATCGAGGGACAGTGAGAAGTCAGTGGGTAAAGGGGCTTGTCACCAAGGCTGATGACTTGCAGTTTGAGTCACAAGAACCACATGATGTAAGGAGAGAACAGACTACCAAAAGCCATCTTGTGACCTCTACATGTACTTTGGTGTATACACACACACACACACACACACACACACACCAAACGTAATTTTAAAAAGAAAAAATTTAAGTTAAAATAACTGAACCAAACTATATCTCATAAAATGGTAAGTGTATAAACCCAATTGATGTAGGATAATCGCACCAAATCAGCCTTGAACACAATATTTTGACTCTCTTTCCTATCCTAATGGGGAAAAGGACACAGAAATGTCCACTGAGAAGCAGGAGTGGTGGCCCATGCCTGTGGTCTTGGCACCTGAGTGGTGGGCACAGAATTGATGTGTTCAGAACTGCCTCAAAATAAAAAGAATTTGAAAACTGTATGAGACTCTTTATTCTAACTGGCATAAGTGAGCCATTTGAAGCTACTTTTGTGTATTCTGGGACTGAGTAAATAAGCTAACACATGTTCAACAATGGACACTAATCTTCTACAGGTGAAGAAAGCCACAATTCTGTGGAAGTGAGAATGAGCCATGTGGTGCTGCAGTCAATATGAAGGTATCATTAGGGGCTCACACTTTGAAAAAACAGATAGACATAGAGAAAAGTTGGAAGAGGTACTATAAATAAGACTAACTATATCTAGAAAAAATATTTCCCCTAGATCTGTCTGCTCTAAGAACCTCACAGGAATCATTTCCCAGTGGCAATGAATACATCCAATCCTGGCTTCCAAATTCCCCACTAAAAGCAACAGGGCCTTCTTGGAGAATAAAAACCTATTTCAGAGGCTAGAGAGTGACTCAGCAGTTGAGAGCACTGTCTGCTCTTCCACAGGACCTAAGTTCAGTTCCCAGAACTCATAAAGCAGCTCACAGCCCCGTGGAACTCCAGATCCAGGGGTTCTGAGCCCCTCTTTTGGCCTCCATAGATACCAGGCAAACACATGTCCTCTCTTTCTCTCTCTCTCCTCTCTAATCTATCTATCTATCTATCTATCTATCTATCTATCTATCTATCTATCCATACACACACACACATTCCTATACATAAAGTAAAATTTAAGAGTCTTTAAAAGTCAATTTCAAGACTATATCTGGGAAAATACAAATTAAGCTGAGGCCTTCCTGCTATGCCAGGAAATATGAACTTATTCAGAGCATGATGAGAACACAGCAAAATGGCGGGAGGTTAGCCTGAAGAGGACACAGTCCACACTTCAGCATGGAAATTAAAAAGAATCTGCAGTGCACTCTAATCCTTTCAACCTAGCAAGAAGGCTCCACAAAGAGGCTACTGGAGACAATCAGACAGCCCGATGACGTCAGCAAGTCACCTGTGCCAACTTGACACAAGTTAGCATTATTTACAAAGAGGAACTCAACAGAGAAATGCCTCCATCAGATTGCCTGTTGCAAAGTCAGTAGGACAGTTTCTTGATTAATGACTAATGTGGGTGAACCCAGCCCAGAGCCACAAATGGGCAGGTGGTCCTGAGTTGGATAAAAAAAAAATCAGACTGATTAAGCCATGAAGAGCAAGCCAGGAGGTGCAAGCCAGTAAGCAGAAATCCTCTACTTCAGTTCCTGCCTTTAGATTCCTGCTCATCCTGAGTTCCTGCCTTGAATTTCCTTAGTGATGAATCTGGAAGTACAAGATAAAATAAACCCTTTCCTTCCCAAATTGCTTTTGGTGATGTCATGGTGTTTTACCACAGTATCAGAAGCCCCCATGAAACTACCCCCATAGAGATGTGTCAGCGATTGCTCTGGCAACACCACCCACAAAGAAAGGTCCAGGGTGGCTGCAGCACATGACGAACCTCTGCCCCTTGCGCATGCGTGGTGTGCTCAAAGCCCACTGTTTTATCTTGCTCAAGCTCTGCTCATTGATGACCCGCCGGCCCTCGGTGGGCATGCAATCCACGTACAGGTTGTACATCAACAGCGCCTCTGTGTTCTTGCGCAGAGCGTTGGCCTGGACCACGCGCTGTGTGAACACACGTGGATCCTCAGCACAGAAGAGGAGCTGGATCCTCGGGACCCAGTACTGGGTGGGCAGGAGTGGTGGCCTTCCTGGGAATTGGGTAGGGGGGTGAAAGAGGCACACAGTCAGGCTCTCTGGGCTGGAGGACTGGCTTCTGGTCAGCTGTGCCTCAGCTGGTGGGTCTCAGCAATTTGTCATTGTTATGGTGTGTGGTGCCCTCCACAGCCAAATATGTAAAATGGGCAAAATGACATTTCCTATTTTGCCCACTTCATAAAGTTAACACAGAGATTCACGCATGTGAAATATGTTGTAAACAGTAAAGAGCCTTGCTTGTACTGGCAGGAGTTATACAGGGATGGCCATTCACTTGTCCCGTTCTCCACACTACTCCAGGCAAACAACTGAGTAGGAAGCCTTAGTTTCCTTTACAACACCATGCTGAAAGCCACTGGGCAGGTGCTCAGCCAACATGCCAATCAATGGTCATTTGCCTTCTCCAGGCCCTCTGTTTCAAACTGGTGAGGGGGCAGACCCTGATTAATAACCCCAGTAAGGTAGAACTCAGGACTGAGTTGGTGGGATTGGGCCGTAGTCATATGCTGGGCCAAGCTTGAGCTGGGCCCACCCAGGGAAGGTTCAGAGCTTGTACCTTCAGCGGTGACCCCTCCATTCACGATGGGCATCCCCATCTCATCGCGCACCAAGCCTTTCTTGTCAGTTTTCTGCACCAAATACAGTTTCTTTTCTTCCTCGTAGTCAAGGACGCCAACTTCGCACCATCTATAGTCCAGTTCCTGACTCTTGGGGTCCTCTAAAACAGAGGGGGACACCCTACCAGTATTCTCTGCTATGGAAGTGGACAGGGGTTTCTGAATGTGGCAGCTGATATTGGGAATGGATGTCAGAGGTCACCTGACTGGTATCTCTTCTTCCAGAATAGTTTCTGGCTCCAGCTGAGCAAGAGACAATCCTGCTTCTTCTCAGAAGAGCTGGCCTCTGAGGAAGCCTTAGTCATGGGAGGACCTAAAAGGACTGGGCCTCTTGGCACAACCCTTGCAAGAGCAAAGAGACCCAGACTGATGGGGAACCACAACAGGTGTGACCAAACAAAACATCCAGTGGGCTGAGTGCAGGCCCTGGGGCATATGCCTGTAATCCTGGCTGAGTGCAGGGCCTGGGGCACATGCCTGTAATCCTGGCTGAGTGCAGGGCCTGGGGCATATGCCTGTAATCCTGG
>JADRCD010219737.1:49810-87884 GCA_019843815.1 Montemys delectorum
TAATCCTGGCTGAGTGCAGGGCCTGGGGCATATGCCTGTAATCCTGGTTGAGTGCAGGGCCTGGGGCACATGCCTGTAATCCTGGCTGAGTGCAAGGCCTGGGGCATATGCCTGTAATCCTGGCTGAGTGCAGGGCCTGGGGCACATGCCTGTAATCCTGGCTGAGTGCAAGGCCTGGGGCATATGCCTGTAATCCCAGCTACTTTGGGAGACTGAGGCAGTAGGATAGCAAAAGTTCAGGGCCAGACTGGGCTACAAAGTGAGTTCAGGGATAGTCTGGAAACTCAATCTACCCTGTTTCAAAGCAAAAAGTTTTTTTTTTTTTTTTTTTTTTTTAAAGGAGGAAGGATAGGGTTGGAGAGATGGCTCAGTGATTAAGACCACTACCTGCTCTCAGAAGATCTGAATTTGATTCTCAACACTCACATGGCAGCTCACAACTGTCTGTAAGTCTAGTTCTAGGGGATTTGACACTGTCTTCTGACTTTTACTGAAATCACACACACACACACACACACACACACTCATGCACACACACACACACATACAGTGCACAGACATACATGTGGACAGAATATTCATATAAACAAAACATAAACCAGGACTATAAACAGCACTGTTGAGGGCCATCACAAGGGGTCATCATGGGCAAAGCGAGGTGACTCTGTTTAAGGTGACCAAGGCCAGGTAAAGCCCTCCCAAAGCACCTCTGGCCTCTTTGTATCAAAAGAGGGACAGACAGAGCAAAGTCAGGAACCACTGTTCTGCCCATACCTGCATGTCCGCCAGTCTTTGTGCCTTTTGGGCTCACTTTTGCTTTGGGTCCTTGCAGTGGCCATGACCTCTGCCTGATGGTTAACTCTAAGCTCCTCATTGGAGAAGCACCTCTGCTTCACATAGCATCTTTGGCCCATGCGCTTTCTAACCTGTTGTTCTTTTTGTATTCTTCACTCAACTTGGCCATGCTGTTCTCAGTTCCCTAAGGGCAGGAGCCATCTTTGTCCTATCTGAAGCACAAATGAAGACTTGGGACCAGGATTGAAACTGGTGCAGTCAGTATTAAATACATTACTGTAAAAGTAAGATGCAACATAGTACCCAGCAGAGAACTTCACAACCTGTAGTGGCTTAAAACAAACTGGGGATTCTCCAGTTTGGGTTAGGGAAGAAAGGGCTGAACTTCTAGGAGCATGTCCCTGCCTCTGCCAGCAGAGGGTCAAGGAGGCCAATTCTGTGCCCTCACCGGCCCAGGTTTTCTTTGCCCCTCCTTTCCTAGAGTGCTTCCTTTGTGAAAACTTCAACCTCATCTTGGTTCAACTTAGAGAAAAATCTGTCCCAGGAGACTACCAAAAACTAAGAGGTCCCTGGCAGATGCTTCTCGTGAGCCCTCCTTTGCTCTAGTGTTCCTGCTCAAGGCCAGGGCCCCTGTGAAGCAAGGAAGCTGGGACTCAGTGCATTCAATGCAGCCCGATTCCTTAGGGTTTAATTGCTAGGAACTGAGAACCGGGATCAATTTAGTTAAATTATCTCTGTCATTTAAGTCCAAAGGGAAGGAAACACTGCTTCTTGTCTGCTTCAGATACACGGATTCCAGTATTAATACATTTTCAAGATGAAACCCGTGTGCAGCCTGCTCATACGGCCTTGCGGAGGATGCAGGGTTTTAAAGCCTGTCCTTGCTTCCACACTCCTGCCTTCTACCTGGTGACTGGGTAACTGGGTCTACTCAAGCCACAACATGGCCATCCACCCCAAAACATGGAACAGAGTGGCCTCCGGTCCTGCACAGCCCTCAGACCAACCTCTAGACTATACATGGGACTCTTCCTAGGAGACTGCCTAAGACCAAGTCATGCAGGTCAGAGGGACATCTGTGTGTACCCTGTCACTGTTCCTGACAGCAGGCAATTGTAAAGAACTTCTGTGGCCATCAGGACAGACTGGGGGCCATCGGAGGAACCATGGGCATGATGTAAACAGATGAGCATGGCAGTCTGGGTGGTATCCTGTGGGTATATGTGGAAAGGGTGTGTTTGTGGTTATGAATGTGTAACCGTGGACAAGATACATGAGTTCAAGTTCAAGTGGTGGAGATGTGTTAGAACGCAATGACATGACTGTATGTGACAAACTACGAATTTATGCTCCTGAGAGCCAATGTGAGACAGTCTATGCAAGAGAAAGAGCAGAGAGCTCACTGAGAACAGGAGCAACAGTGATTGCGGGGTCTGTAATTGTGCCCTTAAATATCTTCACTTTGTTTACATTACTGCCAATAAAGGGTTTTCATGTGTCTGCTCTGTGTGTATCTGTATGTGCACATGTGTGTGCATGTGTATATGTGTGTGTGTTATGTGTGTGTGTGAGAAGATAAACATACTTGCATCCATGCTCATGGATGGGCATCAGGTATCTTCCTCTGTTGCTTCTGCTGTTCCCTTGATACCAACTATCTCACTATCCCCCTGAACCTAGAACTCGCTAATTTGTGTGTGTGTGTGGGGGGGGGTTAGGCTGGCATCTAGCAAGCCCCTGTGATCCCTCTGTCTCTAGCCACACCGCTAGTACTGTGGTTATAGATGTGCCCAGCACACTTTGCTTTCTACATGGTATTAGGGATTTGAACTCAGGTCCTCATGTTTGAGCAGCAAGCATTCATACCCACTAAGCCATCTCCCTAGTCCCAGTCTGTTTGTTGGAAAATCCCTGACAGCACCTAGCTGTTCGGCTCCCAGTCCTCCTGACAGTGCTGCCTTTGCTGTTTGCATTCTCTGCCTCTATGTGGCCAGATCCTTGGACTTCATCGCAGCTGGGGGAGGGATTTCAACAGATACTTCAGCTCTCTTGGCTACCAGATCCCAAGGGAGCCTAAAGTTCTTGGCCAGGGGTCGCTGGGACAAGACAGTTTTGCCACCCCAAGGTGGTCCTGCTCACCGTGCCCCAGAATGTCGTCTGTGGGAAGAAGGGCTTTTCCAGGGACCGGCTTCCTGTTTTGTGAGCCTGGCTCCAAACCCATGTTGAGCCACTCTGTGGGAGTTCGGCAATCAAACTCTTCATTATCAAACACCTTGGAGAAAACAGGCAACTGTCCAATGAAACAGCTCCTCTAGTGGCCAAGCAACACTAAGTATGGCAGAAGCCCCTGCAGCCTCCCCAGATCAGGTAACTACAGGCGGTCCTAGACTGGTCTATAAGACTCCTGCACCCTCCCCAGATCAGGTAGTTACAGGCGGTCCTAGACTGGTCTATAAGACCCCTGCAGCCTCCCCAGATCAGGTAGTTACAGGCGGTCCTAGACTGGTCTATAAGACCCCTGCTGCTTCCATTGACCCGTGGTGTTTGAGTGGGGTGGTGCTCTGGATCCATACCTAGCCAAACCACTCAAGGTTCAGTCTGAGGATGTTCAGGGTCTCCGAGGAGGATGTGAGCTCTCTTGACTACTGTGGGGAAGCACCTAGCTCAGGCCCAAGGGGACAGATGGATATCTGAGGAAATCCATGCTGACAACAGAGGCTTGGTGCTGTCAGCAGACAACCTTAGTAGAGTAATACTCATTTGGACTCTGCTTCCCACAGGGACTCCAGGCAAGAGATACACAGGACACAGAGGAAGAGAGGAGAGGACAGCAAGAGCCAAGGTCTAGCTATGCTCCCTCTTTCTCCTCTCCAGACTCAGTTTCCTTGCTTGTACCTTGACTAAGTGGTACCAAATCCCTCCTACATCCCACTTACCCCATTTCACAAGCTCCCACCCTCAGGAGGACTCTAGTGAGGGGTCTGTATACCAGTCCACATTTCAATCTGCCTGCTGCTCATAGATGCCCGTGGCCAGGGTTGGGGTAGGGAGCAGGTACATAGGCTGTCCAGGATTCCAGGGAAGAAGTAGGGAATCGGTAATCTATTGGTTTGAGGACCACTCCTGCTTCAACCTGGAATGCTTAAAACACCCAGGGTGGGTTCTGATTATTGCTCTGTGTGACAGATGAGTGCCTGTGACTGGAGTGGAAGACCCTGTTGGGATATGATACCTTAAGCCTCAGCTGGGGTCCAGGACTGCTGTGTATCAGCAGGCCATGGCAGTATGGCTCACCTTCAGTGGGAGATAAATGGGAAAAAGTGGATCACGGCCCTGTTCGATGGTTTGTGGGTGCTGCAGGTCTGGGTGCCTGGGCATGAGCTTGTTAGAGTCAATGCCCTCGCTGGCCAATAGCTTCTCAATGTCCAGGCGCAAGTATTGCTGTTTCCTCCTAGCCAGAGCAGGAGAAGTTACAGATGATAGCTTATGAAGTAGCTTCAGGGATGCCAGTAAAGACCCAGGACCTCAAGTGCCACTTCTGTATTGCCCTGGCAGTCCCACTTCAGTGACTTAATTACTACCCTCCCAATTCCACAGCAAGGAAAGCCATGTGTTCCTATTAAAGGAGAGTTGTTTGAACATTTCCATGGGCTCTGCTGTGGGGCTTGCCACCTCAAGGTCTGCATTGTCCATTCCCTCTAGCCTGGCAAATGCTACCCACCTTGGGACAGGCTTTCCTCATCTCATGACCTGCAGTGTCCCACCCTCCCAAGCCTGGCAGATGCTACCTCTCTAGGACAGACTTCCCTCTCCAGCTCTCCAGCCTACCTCTCAATCTCAATCTTCCGAGGGCAGTGGCCAGGCAGCACCTGGAATGGGACCTGCACCTTGGGCTCATAGGACTGTACCAGGAAGTCAGTCTGGGTGAGCAGTTTCGTGGTAGCACCAATGATCTGTTGCTCCACACGCTCCTGAAAGTCCTCAGGAATGATGAATGATTCAACTACAGGAAACCGAAAGATCAGTAGCCAAGGGCCAACAATTCGACCCTGAGCCATCCCATAGGGCATATCCTCAGATAGGAGCCAGGCAGTCATGCCTGGGGTATGGGATGCTTAGGCCTGCTTGTGGCTTGGC
Source organism: Montemys delectorum (assembly GCA_019843815.1). NCBI lineage: Eukaryota > Metazoa > Chordata > Mammalia > Rodentia > Muridae > Montemys > Montemys delectorum. Next base: position 54,743 of record JADRCD010219737.1, read on the forward strand.
ATGGTTGGGGAGAAATAACAAACCATGGGCTGTTCTGCCAGCCCAAGGCCAGCATGCCTGCTCATTCCCACTCAAGCTATGAATTATTCTAATACTGAGGCCCAGTGCTCAAGCTGCAACATTAACGAGGGTCTCAGCTGGAAAGGAAGATAAAGTGGAATCCCTTTCTGCTACTTAATCCCAGACAGCCATGGTGTGTTACACATTAGTGTCTGAAACCCACACGTTCTAGGAGTGAGGCATCCTGGATACTGTAGGAGTGAGTGGTCTCCCTGGGACCCTTATGCCACCAAATGGTTGCCACCCTGTCAGGAGCCATAATGGGACAAACTAATAACTAGCAGGTGATCTTCCTGAGATGGCCTGCTTCTGATTATTATATAATCTGCAACAGGTTCACCCTTATTAAGCAAGGCTGTAAGGAATTAATTTTAGGAAAGTTTCCTGCTATTTATATGCTTTTTCTGTTATTATTAAACATATGTAACAATCACTAAGTAGTGGAGCAGATCTCTGCAGATCCACAAAGATGTACTATATAGTGATGCTATATAGACAAATAGATGACTTCTTAAGTCTTAATGATGATCCTGTAAGAATTCCTAAAATTATATCAGTGATTATTAAGCTCTTTTATAGTGGAACTGCTATTAGGTCCTTTTCTGATAGTCAAAATTGCAATAAGAACTCTGCCAGTCTCCCAAGTGTCACCAGTTAATCGCTCTTTTGGACTTTCTCCTACTCAGAGCACATTCCAAGACATTGTAAGACAATTAACCAAAGGTCATAAAAAGGGAACTTTATAGGTGCTAGGACAGAAGAGAAAATATTGACTGGGTTTATCTATACAAAACTTCACTGGTAACTTGGTTATGGCTTTAAACCTTCAGTGAAACTGTGGCACTGTGACAGGTGATGGATGTTTAGCCAGATAATTACTCCTAATGATATGCATGTAAACATTCTCTGTTGCAAACTTCTATTTCAGTTTATGATTTGATTTCTCGTGTGAACTTGTGACAAACTTTGTAACATGTGATCACATATTCTGAAAGATGTATAAGTACTGAGGAAAAAGAGGTGAGAAGCAGATGGATGAGATTTTTTTTTTTCCTTTTCCCCCTGCCTAGGAGAATTTTTTCTTTAGAAGAATTTTTCCCTTACTAGACTTTTTTCCCTTTCCCCACTTAGGATCTTTCCGCTTTTCCCCTTAGATGGCTTTCATAGGAGACTTTTTACAACTTAGTAATAAGTAGTAATCGCTTCTCTAAGTGTCCCTTTTTCTTCCTGTGACTTCCGACTAGCAGGCGGAAAGTTAGAGCCGCACAGTTCCTGCTGAGATAGTACCAAGGCTATTTACTTAATCCTTGGCTGCTGGAGGAAGAGGTGCTAAGTGCCAGAAACTGCAGTTTCTGGCCTCAGAGGAACCCAGAAGGCAGGTCAGCTACAGTAGCATAGTAACTGAGACTTAGATAAGTAAACCTTTATTATACAGCAACCCTTAATATCTCGTAAGACAAAGTCTTACCCTCCACCGACGCTCTTTCCCCTCCACTGCCTCAAGAAGAACTGACAAGAAAGAAGACCCCCTCACCAGGGCTGGCCCCCAGCACCACCCCTGTTTAGACCACCCCTGTTTAGACATTGGCAGACAGAGTGTACGTTCTTAATTCTGGGAGAGGGAGTCAGTGGAAAGAGGGTCTTAGATAGGTTGACCTACCATCCCAGCTGGCCAGGACAGGGGTATCCTGTACTACAAGGTGCTAAGGGAAAAGTACCAGGTAAAGCAAGACCATATGGGTAGAGAAAGGAGGTGTGGGAATACGCTATAGAATTCCATGGGCTGGCACCCCATGAGCTAACTTTGGGGGTGTCCCTTGGGGATCTCACAGAAGCCTGGGCTAGCATCTGAGGTTCTGCAGAGGCCTTGGGTAACTGAATAGACAGCTATCGGTGCCTGCCAAGGCTCTGATGGGCACCACTCTGGGGCCCATTTGCATGTTCCTCCTTCTGTGGGTAGGGGGCCGAGCCACTGGCCTTAGCCCACTGATATGGATGGTAGGAACATCAGTCACATCCTCCATAGGCTGAGACCTGGGCTCTTCTCCGGAATCCTCAGGGCTTGTGAGATTGTTGGGAAAAAGCTTGCACAAGCACACAGATACCACTGCTGTGATGTTCTCTGTGCCATTCTGAGGGGGTAGGGGGCTGACAGGGATGTTTTGAACAGTGTTAGGAAGGAGCCAGGCCTTTCTTCAGGTGGACATGGGATAGATGCCTGCAATCATGGGGTATCTGGATCTGAGGGTTGGAGGACGGAAACAATAAGGCCATTTTCCTTCTATAACCTGGACTCTGCCAAGGCCATCTTCTCTGCCTCAGGCCTGCTCTGGGCATGCTCTAAGACATCCCATGAAGCCCACAGACAGTCTCCTGTCCTTTCGCAGAGATCTCTCAGGCACCTACCTATTCCAGATAGGCAAGGCTCAGGTATGACCTTAGCTTCCCTACAGCCCATATTCTGGGGGAGAAGAAAACTCAAACCCCACTGAGCCCAGCCCAGTAGAGAGAACTGTGGCCCTTAGGAGCCTGAGGCTAGTCTCAGGGCCTTACACACCTCTGCTGAGGGTCATGCCAAAGCACTCCTGGGAACTGGGCCTTTGCAAAGCCAATAATTCACTAACATCATTTCACCCTTGAGGAAACTGAGGCTTTCTGCTAGAAAGAGGCTATTTCCATGAGACCTGAGGTAGTCTGAATGCCCATTACCACTACCCACCCAATGCTCATGGTACTGACCTTTTGGGGTGAACTTGTCGAGGTCAGCTTGACGAATCAAATTCTGGGACATGTAGGGGCCACAGCACACATTCTGAAACAAAGCCCAGAATCCTGAATGTGTACAAACACTCCACACAGTCAGGACCAAGGGGGTCACTCCATGGCCAGGTGTTTCCCAATAGCCCACCAGAGAGCTCCCCAGGAATATGGGGGTGAACTCATACACATTGTTCAGAGGCCGTGGGGGATGTCTGACTGAGGCAACCTGGGATGCCCCTAGCTGCTTCCTTCCTTCCAGAGAACACTTCAGCATATGTCCAAGGAACTGCAAAGTCAGGAGTTGTCTCTGGGTGTATTTCCTTTCCCAAAGGCCACTGTGGCACTACTGGTGAGCTGGGTACCAGTGGATCCTCGCTGATTCTCCAGTCTTTGCCCTGCCTAAAATATTCCTAAGGCTACTCGGAACCTACAGGAACCTGGGAACTCTCCTGTTTCCTTCCTTCCCATCGTCCTCCATGCCCCAGCATCATCCCTTGATCTCTTTGTTCCCCTTCTACTCCCATGCCTTCGCATGGGCCACACCTTCTCAGGCTTTGTACTTGCACCTCTCCCTGCTTTGACGTGTACTTCAGCCCCTGTCTTATCCAGCAGATGCAGCTCTAACTTTTAGATCTCATCCACACATCCCCTCTTAACCAGAACAGATGCTAGGGGATTTCCAAAGGGCATCCCAACAGAGATGTGGATGTCTTAGCTTTGCTGGGTCTCCAATGCTCAGTCCTGGGTCTGGCACATAGGAGGGGCTTAGCAAGGAACTGAAAAAATAATGGACAGAGTGAGGAATGGGATGGCTAGGTGGGTGGGGGTGGATGGATAGACAGACGGATGGAAAACAGTTGGGAAGTGAACCGATGAGCTGATGCTGAGCAGGGCAAAAGGAGGGGCAAATGGGACCTTCATGGGGTGGGGGGAACCAAGGCTGGCAAGGGACGGCTGCTGTACTCACCCCAAGCTCGTCTAAGGTTCCAGGGGTGAGGATGTCAGAATAGAATCCACGCTGCTTCATGAGGGGGTACTTCTTATCGGTGCCTGTCAAAGGTGACTTCCTGGGCTGTCCTAGGTCTGTGAGGGGTAAAGGTGGGGTCTTGGGGTCAGGATTTGGGGGGGTTCTCTCTGGATGATGACTTGACTCTTGTAATATCTTCTCCAGGTCATGGCTTTCAGGAACCTTCCCAGGACAGTATCCTGGGCCCTGAGAGCTTGTGCTTGGTTCTTCTTTATTACATTCCTCCATGCTGTTCTTCAGAGAGGTGTCCCAGCCCGACCGACCGAGCTCCTAGGAAAAGATTCAGCATTGTTTACACTCTGACAGCCTCTGTGCCAGCCCAGATAACACAGTGATTCACAGACGGGCCTGCCTCTCCACTTCAAGTCCACTGCTCATGCCAGGAGTCCCACAGGTGACAATGGCTCTCCTTGAGAGTCAAGGGTTGAGGGAAGGAAGCTCTGTAGATGCCTCCAACTCAGTGCCTCCCGACCCACACTTTCCCTTCTGTTAGAGAGCAAGGCCTGCTTCCCTGCTGCGGGAGATGAAGGGGCAGACCCAGAGCTCACCTGCCCAGGGAAAGGTTTTCATAGAGTCAGAAGCAGGTCCGGAGCCCTAGCCCATGTGGGCACAAGGCTGCCATACTCATCCCACACCCGCGCTTGCCGGCTCCAGCTCTCCCACACCCCAGGAACCAGAGGACTCTGTGATCGTGCCAAGAGTAGGCCAAATATAACCATCCATAGGCACACAGATCCTCCTATAAGCCACAAGGTGGCACCCACTGACCCTGACTCAGAGGGTCAGCTCAGCTCAAGAGATGTATAACCTCCAGTCTTCACATAGGGAGTAGCAGGTGGCACTGAGCCATGGGCACATACACCGCCTTGAGGAGGAGAGTTTGCAGGTCAATATTAGCAAGTGCTTCCTAAACTACTGCTGCTTTTTCACTACCCCAAAACATTATCATTATTAAAGGGGGAATCCTTTAAGCAGGAGAATGTTATAGAAAATCAGATAAATGTGTGAGGGATGAAAGGCTTTCATTTGAGACATAAAAAGAAAGTCTACAGTCACCTCAATAAAATTTCAATGAAAAAGAATCATGTGCGTGTGTGTGTTTTGTATAAACCTGTGTCCACATGTGTCTGGACGTGCTCAGCTGTGTGTACACATGTAGAGGCCAGAGGCTGAATTCAGCCATATTCCTCTAGACTTCTCTGTGGTTTTTGGTACAATTTACTTAATATGTGTATATGTGCATGTGCCACAGCCGATGTGTGGAGGTCAGAGGACAGCTTTTGGGAATCAGTTCTGTTCAATATGTGGGTCCTGGAGATTGAATTCAGGCTCTGTGATAGGCGCCCTTTTTTCCTTGCTGAGTCATTTTGCATGCCACATCATCATCATCATCATCATCATCATCATCATCATCGTCGTCATCATCATCATTTTTCTACAAGGTATCTCATGGAGCCTAGAGATCACCAGTTCAGTTAGGGTGGCAGGTCAGTGAGCTCCCAGAATCCACCTGTCTCTGCCATCCCCTAGGGATGGATTTCCGGGTGTGTGTCATCACACCTGGCTTTTACATGCTTTGGGGATCTGAATTCAAGTCCTCAGGAGTGTGCAGCAAGCACTTTACCCACTGAGTCATCTCCCCAGCATGAAAGAAGACATCTTAACAGAAAGAAATAGAGGACCGAGCTGGCAAGCCCTCAGCTCCTCTACACACAGTGACAAAGCAAGCAGGCGCTTGCGGTGTCGACCGTGGATGTATTGGGGGGTCATCTATTCTCAGTAGGACTGGCACATGTCTCCTTTTACACTACGGCAGAGTATCTCATCTACACTGCCACGGGGAGTGGGGCGGTCCTATATGCACCAACATTGCACCGCAGCCCAGAAGCCAGAAAGTGCGATGAGCACTCTCTAAGTACAAGACGGCGAGTTGGAAGCGGTTTGAAGGACAGACAGAGGCAGGTGGGGCTCTGGTAGAAGCTTCAGATGCCCTGCATAAAGGCCCACCGTCCTCTAAACAGGCAGATCTGACAGGCCTCCCTGTGTGAAACTCTAACCGAACCTGTTCTTGGTGGCCAGCTGCCTCCTTGGTATTATACTAAAGATAATACCAAGTCTGGTCTACCTGTGTGACACTCACTGCCCTTTTCAGGACAACGTAACAGAAAAGATGACTCCCGGGGGTCCAGCTTCCTCATCCTGTAAACCACAGGCATCAACTTTGAACAAAATTAGCATACAGACGGCTGGGTCAGGGTCCCATTCCATAGAAAAGCATTTCAGTCTTGGCTTCTCCAGCCAGTCTCTCAGTCTCCCTCTCTCTCTCTCTCTCCCTGTCTGTCTCTCTCACCACCCCCCATCTGTCTGTCTCCAGGAGTACCAGGAGCAAAGGTGTCCGGATGAGTGGATTTCTTGCCTCTGCTCTGTAAGCTGTTTTTCTCTGAGGAGGTTGTAGGAGGAGAAACACATGAATAGCAGGAGGGACTCATTAACACAGCCCAAGAGGGAAGGTGGGAGGGTGGTCTGCAGACTCAGAACCCTGTTCTCCTCTGCTTCCCAATCCATCACAATAAAACTCTTCCAGTTCTGCCCCAAGGTTGGGCACCTACACAGACCAGTGTGTGCACATGGGTGACAGGGGCCTTGGCCTGGAATGAGTGTGGCTACAGAGAGAGAAAGAGAGAGAGAGAGAGAGAGAGAGAGAGAGAGAGAGAGAGAGAGAGAGAGAGAGAGAGAGAGAGAAAACAGCAAGGCCCAGCAAGGCCTCTGCTGGTGCTCCCCGGGGGCCCCCCCCCCCCCCCCCCTTTTGTGTGAGGAAAGAAGCTAGTGGCAGGTTTGGTCCCAGCAGGTCTAGAACTAGGAACAGTGTTATTGGGCTTGTAGACTCATTTCATAACAACAATCCCATATTAAACCTATGTGGAAGTTGAGATTATTCTCATTTCTCAGAGACAAGAAGATGAACCTTCAAAAGGTTCCATGGACTGGTCAATGCTTCACAGCCAACGAGAGGTACCCACATGCTCAACCACTTGGTTGAATGAATGTGAGGGTTGGGGAAGCATAGAGGTGTGTGGTCCTCATGACAGGCACCACCACCACCACCACCACCACCACCACCACCACCACCACCACCACCATCAACAGTTCCAACAAGGAAACTCAGTTCAAGAGGTGTATGGAGAATCCCTGAGATTGTACAAAATAGCTGCCCAAGGAGGGCCTGAGCAGGAGGGCTTCCAAATTACCAATCTGCTGGCTCAAAAAGTACTCTGTACTTGCATCTCTTTGAACATCTCAGGATACAATGTAACCTCTCATCTGGCAAAGAATGTGAACTTTAAAAGATTTTGGAAGTCTACATCTCCACTGAATAAGCAGCATGGTAGGTGGTCATTTCTCTCACAAGTATGGGGCTTCCTTCATCCTTCTGATGTATTCACCTGAGGAAAACTGGCTCTGTGCCACAGCTTCTTACACCATTGAACACAGCCTGGAATTACATGGTACTTTGTTCTCCCCTGCCTGCTGAACAGGGATTTTCAAGTAACACTGATCTCTGGAAATTGGGTTTCTACTATGGGGAAGTCACTGGTTTGGAATGCAGAAGGTCCCCACAATGCATTTGTTGAATAATTATTCAGCAAATAATTGAATAGAGTTTGTAAAGGAAGGGATGGAGTCCATCTCTGTGGTCAGATGGAGAGAATGGGCATTGAGTCACACACTCCCTGTATAGGAGTAGGATCCGCACCCCAAACCCCCAAACGTATCAGCAAGGCCCTTAAGGTGCCTTCTCCTATACCCAATTCCCTCAACCCCACCCCGTCAAGGCTTCGTTGGGGGCTGTGGGAGAGGTGGGGGGTGATCAAGGGGGAAGGATGTTACCTCCGTGTCCACTCACTTCTACGACTTAATGAATTTTCCCCAACCCAATTATCCCGCCTCCTCACGGACCTACCGGCTCCCCTAAACAGCAAAGTTTTCGGTGCCTCCTGTCTCTAGGGAGGGACGCTGAGCCCGTTGCGAGGGGGCGGGACCATTCGGCACCGCGGGCGGAAGCTTCCGGCTGGGAACTTCCCCAGGACGGCTCACGCCCCAAAGGTCGTCTGGTTCTTCTAGGCAGAGGCGGGTTAACACTGCGTCGGTCCGGAGGTGGGCGTCTAATTCTCAAATTCGGACTGCATTACCCACGTCCCGCTTTAGGGCCCTCTAACAGGAAGAGACAAAACAGTCAAAGGCAGCATGGCAACTTTGAATAATGGGCAGGGAAACAGTGATTTAAAGGCACGAGTGGTGGCTCAAACCTGTAGTCTCCAGCACATAGCACGTGGGGGAAGGTGTCCTTGAATATATAGCAAATTTGAGGACAACCTGGGCTCCCCGAAACCATGTCAAAACAAAGCTACTGTGGCTGGAGATTTCCTCATTTGGTAGAGAGTCGACCTGTCTGCAGACTGGGAGCTAGAAGGCAAGAAGATCAGACCTTCAAGGTCATTCTTGGCTGTGGATATAAGAGACCCCATTTTAAACAACAACGTGGCATCAACAATAACCAGCTGCTAAACATCACAGAAAGGATGTGAGGAGATTGTGAGTTGGAACTTGGTGTTCAAACTGTAGCTGCAGACAGACGGTTACAGCCCTGTGACCACAGAGCACTAGTTCTGGTTCTCTAGAGGCGAGGCTCACCCTCCCACCCGCAGTCCTAGCTCCCTGTTACACCTGCCTCCTGTGGTTGGGCAGTGGCTGCACTTTCATCACCCTCCCGGATAGTAGGTGTCACCGTCTAATGTCTGCATCTGCTCCACACTGGGTATAGGTTCGTGTTGTTCCCTTGACTGGTCCTGAAGAACGAGAGTAATTTTAAGTTTTCAGCTGTCTCAGACAGGTCTCACCATGTTGTCCTGGCTAGCTAGGAACTGGCATAGATCTGCTGGCCTCTTTTGTGATCGTATTTATTTTAAAAGATCTATTTCTTTTTATATTATGTGTATGAGTGTTTAGCCTACTTGTATGTTTGAGCATCATGTGGTGTCTATTGCCTGCAGAGGCCAGAAGAGGGCGCTAGAACCCCGGGATCTGGAATTACAGCCAGTTAAGCGCACCCTCTGTGTGATGAAAACTGAACTCCTCCGTCCTCTGCACAAGTGGCTAGAACTCAAGCTCTGAGCCATTTCTTCAGCCCCGTGTCCTTGGCTTAATGCAGCCTAAATTTCAAAGTAACATCAAGTGTCTGCTGAGGTTCAGGAAAAATTATATATATGCACACAAGTATAGATGCCAAGAGAAGGAAGCGATAAAGCAAAAATGGCTAAATGTTATCAACTGGGGAATTGGAAAGCTCCTGATGCTCACTTCTTCTGCTTTCTATCCCGTAAAAGGAAGATTGCAAGCCAAAAGAAAAGAAAAAGTTCCCCTTCTTAACTGTGAAACCTTTGCCCAGAGCCTTCCCATAATAGTCCCATTTCATAGTTAGGTAAACTGAGCTCACTGAGACATTAATATTGAAGGAGGTAGCAGGATCTGGTGTTCATTATATGAATTTTATTCAATGTATTAATAATTCTGGCTGGTTCTCAAGTCCGCACTGGACATTTAAGTACACAGAATTAAATTGTTCCCTGTCTGGGCTATACAAGGTCAACGAAGGACCAGAGAGGTCAGGTCAGGAAGAATCTAAAGGCAGAGAGAAGGGTAAGCTTTGCCTGGGCCAGAGGTCTGTCTGCCTTTGTGCTGGCTGACACTTTCCCTCCAGAGCCTCTCTCCAGCACCTCCTCCTGGCTAGCTCTCCTCACCTGTCAGACCTGGATGTTGGTATAACCTTTTCTGAGTCTGTACCATGGCTTCATTTGCTTTATATGTTGGCATTTCTGTAATCACTCAGTGTCTGTTTCCGAGAAAGGCAGGAGTGTAAAGGGTACTAGAGACGGACAAGATGACCATGGCTCTCCATGGGTCTAGGATTAGGATGTGTACCCAACTCAGGATACATGGAGGCCCGTCCACAGGCATCCTTGGTTTTGGCTGACATGTCCCAGACTTGGAACGATTGTCCAAATAACTGCAGGAACCATGTGGGTTGCCATGGCAGTGTCAGCCCATGGTAGGTGTCTCGAGCACTTGCCAGACCTTCGCCTGGGGAGCCGGTTGTAACAGATGACAGAGGCGTTTGGTTGGTTTTATGCGTATATTCAACAGAACAAATACAACACCACAGGAAACAAGTCAATCCAAAGACTACAGCTATGATTGCAAATATCATAGGGTCAAACACTATCACTACGGCTTGAACCTGGCAAGACGCTAGGTTCATGCCCTACAAATGCTTGCTAAGGGTCATCATGGGTATACGACCTGACGGCGCGCTCGGAGGGGGGTCTTCCTCCTCGGTTCGGGCTCGGACGTGTCTCGGCTCCTTCGTCAGTATCACTTTCTTGATCCACCGGCGTATGCCGATTCTCTGGGCATAGGGATGCTCAATCAGCCATAGGCGGTGATGGATGCTTAGTCTGGTGCAGAAGATGCTGAGTATGAATGTGCTGGTTCGGGTCCAGTTCATTCGGGCATTCGGGCGTCTGACGTGAACTCTAGATTCGAGTCATGTCGAATGCGTCGATGTTCCGTAGCTTGAGGTTTTTATACTTGGTCTCTGCTTTATCGGCCTTGTCCGGTCGTATCTGTTTATCACTCCCTTACGTCATGGGAAACTCCGGGGGAACTTCACTCTTATCATTTCACTGCACACATCCTATTTCTATTTCTGGTTATGTTTCTAATGTCTACCTGGCCTCTGGCTTTACATGTTCCTTACAGTAGGACATCAAGGATGAGAGGGGCTACTAGTTTGAGAACGTGACCAAGCATCTAAGTGGGTTGGGGATATCACAGGGGTCATAGCTCTCAGACACATGAGCAGGCCATGTTGGGAAGGGTCCATTCTCAGGAGGATCGCCTCACAGAGGCCCTCTTCCTCACCTAGCACAGTCATGGATCATTCCTCTCGATCAGTGGCTCTCAACCTTCCCAGTGCTGGGATCCTTTAATACAGTTTCTCATGGTGTGGTGACCCCTAACCATAAAACTATTTTTGTTGTTACAGTCATAACTGTAACTTTGCCATGATTATGATTCACGATGTAAGTTTTTAGAGACAGAAGTTTGCCAAAGAGTCTCCATCTACAGGTTGAGAACCTCTGCTCTAGACTGAAGACGTGCCTGAAGGGTGGGGACTAGATCACGTTGCCTGTCACAGATCTACTCTGCTATTAAAGAAATTATTTATTTTTCTTTCATACAATACATCTCAGTCACAGCTTCTCCTCCCTCCACTCCTCCCAGTTCTCCTCCTGCCTGCCCTCACCTCCAGATCCATCCCCTGACAGAAAACAAAAACAAACAAACAAACAAAAACCAGGATCCAAGAGACAGCAACCAAACCTGGCACAAGATGCAATAAGACCAGCCACAAACCCTCACATCACGGCTGGGCAAAGCAACCCAGTAGGAGGAAAAGGGTCTCAAAAGCAGGCTAAACAGTCAGAGATACCCCCACTCTCACTGTCAGAAGTCCCCCACCCCAGAATACCAGGCCAACAACCACAACATATGCAAAGGACACAGCACGGACACATGCGGGCTCCACAGTTGCTACTTTGTTCTCTGTGAGCCCCCATGAACCCTGCTTAGGTGATTCTGTGGGATGTGCTCTCCTAGTGTCTTTGACCCCTCTGGCTCTTACAATTCCTTCTCCTCTTCTTCCATGGGTTTTCCTAGGGGAGGGACCCGATGGTACTCTCCAACCTGGGTTTTCTCTCTGCCTAGTGTTTGGCTGTGGGTCTCTGCATCTGCTCCCATCAGCTGCCAGAGGCAGCCTCTCTCATGATGACTGGACTAGTTGGTTCTACCCTAGGTCTTTGGGCTATACAGCCTCTCGTTCTTGGTTGTGGTGGTTTGAATAGGAATGGCCCCCACAGACTCATGTGTTTGAATGCTTGGCCTATAGGAAGAGGCACTATTAGGAGGTGTGGCCTTGTTGGAGGAAGTGTGTCACTGTGGAGGTGGGCTCTGAGGTCTCATATGCCCAGGCTCTGCCCAGTAGGTGACATAGTCTCCTGCTGCTTGCAGATCAAGACATAGAACTCTCAGCTCCTTCTCCAGCACCATGTCTACCTGTACGCTGCGATGCTTCCCACCATGATGGTAATGGACTGAACCTCTGAAACTGTAAGCCAGCCCTAATTGAATGTTGTTCTTTATAAGAGTTGCCATGGTTATGGTGTCTCTTTACAGCAATAAGACCCTAAGACACTGATCATCCAGGCAGTGTTGGGCACAGGCTCCCTGTCATGGCGTGGGCCAGTCATTGGTTGGCCATTCCCACAAGTTCTTTGCAGCCCTTCCAGCTTCTCTTTGCCATTCTTCAGGGGTGGGCTCTAAGTGTAGCTTCCTCTCTTCCTGGTTAGTGATGGCAGCAAGAAGCAGTACTTCCTGAAATTTCCAAAGGGGCCCTGCTCAGCTTCCTGTTTACTTTCTTCTACTCTTTGCCACCTAACATCATGGTTCTCTGTATAATGGGAAGATACGGAAAAGGACAAACTTCATCCTCTCCTGTCTTTGGGACCTGGATTCTACATTAACAGCCAGATTTAGAGTGCAGTTGTGAGGCTTCAGGAACAAAAAGAACCTCTCTCCCTTCTGTATGGCATCAACCCTGTCCCCGTGACCTTTCACAGTTGCCCATTGGGATTCTGGGATAGCAACATCGTGAAGGTGACCTTTGAAATGCATAAACAAAGCGTGCCATTGCTCACAACAGAGGGCAGCTGCTGAGCTCCAAGGGTGAGTTCTGGAGATGCTCCTAACTTCTCACTGCCTAACCATGACTGTTACACCTGGGGGATGCCTGCTCGAGCACAGCAGACAGAGAAAAAACTGAAGATGACCAAGGAAAAAAGACCTCCTATTTACACAATGGGAATAATTTATATCTGAGCACAATTTAACAAATAGATTCTATACATACTCTAAAATTATTATTACGATGATGATGATGATGATGATGATGATGATGATGATGATGATGATGATGTAAAGGTCAGAGGAAACATTTTTTGGAGTTTATTCTCTCCTTCCACCATGTTGAAGCAAGTTCTCTCTTGTTTCTGCCTCTCGGTGTATTCCAGGCTAGCTGGATCCTGAACTCCTGGGCCATTCCACTATAACCAGCACCCATGTGAGGCACCATTGCCTGCTTTTTGTGAGTCTGAGACATTGAATTCAGGTTGCCAAGTTTGGGTGGCAAACATGTTTACCTGCTGTGCCAACTCACTGGTGCATTTATATCTATATATCTATATACTTATCTATCTATCTATCTATCTATCTATCTATCTATCTATCTACCTACCTACCTACCTACCTACCTACCTACCTACCTACCTACCTACCTATGTTTTCTGTTAACAAATAGAAAGACAGCCGGGCAGTGGTGGTGCACACCTTTAATCCCAGCACTTGGGAGGCAGAGGCAGGTAGATTTCTGAGTTCGAGGCCAGCCTGGTCTACAGAGTGAGTTCCAAAACAGCCAGGGCTATACAGAGAAACCCTATCTTGAAAAGCCAAAAACCAAACCAAAACAAACCAAAACAAAACAAACAGAAAGACATTCTGCTAACAGTTTAGAATGACAAACAAACTATGTGGAAATGAACTTTTTCTTTTTCCAAGGCCAGGAATCACACAGGCAACACATTCTTGAAGACCTTCCCCCTTGTTGCTGTAGTTCTTTATAAAGACGTATAATTGATAACCTGCTATATGTCAGTGGAGAACTGACATCTTTTAGTGAGAACCCATTTTTTGTTTTGTTTTGTTTTGTTTTGTTTTGTTTTGTTTTGAGATAGGGTTTCTCTGTGTAGTCCTGGCTGTCCTGGAACTCACTCTGTAGACCAGGCTGGCCTCGGAACTCAGAAATCCACCTGCCTCTGCCTCCCAAATGCTGGGATTAAAGGCATGTGCCACCACTACCTGGAGAGAACCTATGATTTTAGCTTATTAGCAGTACAATTATCACATAAAAATCTTGTACTGGCTTGGTTTTAAGTGTCTTTGACAGTAGAAATATAGTATCTTTAAAAAAAAGATTAATTTTGGTGTATGTTTGTGTGTGTGTGTGTGTGTGTGTGTGTGTGCATGCACGCCCACATGCACACAGTACCTCCAGAAGCTAGAAGAAGCCATCAGATCCCCTGGACCTAGAGTTATGATTTAACCTATGTAGCTGATAGAATTGAGTTCCTGTTCCCTGAAAGAGTGGCAGGTGTTCTCTTTTTTATTTTTTATTTTTTTCACTAAAGAATATCCATTTATTTATTATTATTGCTAAGTAAAGTTCTCTTTTAAACAGGAACATAAAAACACAGTAAGGCTCTGCACAAGTAGAATCGCTAAACAGTTGGTTTGTATACATACCCAAATAAGTTAGAGTGGAATTTGGCCACCCTTTTTGGAAGCCTGGAGGGCTGAGGATGGAGCCTTGCCAGGACCACCCCCAGCTCCAACTGTTTACTGTGCTGTGCCTTCCTCTCTGCTTTCCCCGGGGAACAAGGCGAGGGCAGGGGTTTTTTTGAGTATGACACCCACAGGGAGTTGCACCAATGGCAGGCTGGGAAACAGTGGGAGACCCCACTCAGGCTAGACTTCTCCCTTTTACTCCAAGACCAAGGCCACTGTGTTGGCAGCCAAAGCTGGTGGCTTCATCTCTGTCTTTTTGGGGTTTGCCCTGCCTGCTCTTCCCCTTGGGGGCCTTAGGATTTGGGGGCAGGGGTTTGGGTTCTTGGAAGCTTATGAATGTGCTAGTTACTACCAGGAGGACAGAGGGGAGGAGAGTGGACAGGGAAGAGGGCCAGCTGGCTGGAGAGGGCCAGGTAGGTTCTCTGCTTTCCTTTCCCTCCATGGCAGGTATTCTTAAGGGACAAGCCATTCTCGCCCCCCTCAGCTCCCCGGTGTCTATTTTATTTCAGTCCCGTGATTCATCTCTCTGAAGTATGCAAACCACTAAACCTTTTGGTTTACTAGAGTTAGACATGTGTCTAAATCTAAATTTAGAATTCGTTATTTTTTCAGTTTATGTTATCCTTTGTTTATCAAACATATTGGTCCCTTTATTCAACTTTAATTATTCCCACAGTGTTCTTGTTGTTGATGTTATTGTTATTATTACTATTACTAATTACTTCTCTATATTGTTACAAATACTCTCTGTGTGTCTAAAGCATGTTCATTTTCCGGTTTGCTATTTTTGTAGTCTATTTTTTTATTTCTTCTACTTAGACATTAGGCAATTCCTGGCACGTCTCTTCCCGAGACTGGGGACATGAAGGGGACACAAACATATTCAAGGCTGAATTTTTTTTTTTTTTGAGACAGGGTTTCTCTGTGTAGCCTTGGCTGTCTTGGAACTCACTCTGTAGACCAGGCTGGCCTCGATCTCAGAAATCCTCCTGTCTCTGCCTCCCAAGTGCTGGGATTAAAGGTGTATGTCCCCACTGCCCAGCTCAAAGCTGAATTTTGTTTAGAAAATATAGCAATACTTCAGAGACAGGCCTGCCAAATGCGTCTTTTCCTGTGCAACTGGATGTATTACTTTTCAAATGAGAGGGACAGACATTTATTACTGTGCTTCCTTCAGGTGCTGGCTCTTCTTCACAGACTGCCCCCTTTGAATCACTTCTGAGGGCTTCCTCAATGGGTACATGGTTTGAATAAGCTTGCTCCTTCAGTATTTCTACACCTGTTTTCACAGAGGAACACTCTGAACATAGAGAGGCATATTCTCTATGATGTTTCTAATTTACTTCTGGCTCTTCAGACATTTTCTGCAAATGAGGTGAAAGACTAATTTGATAGATCTCATACTGTGATCATTTTTTGTTTTGTGGTGCTTTGCTTTCAAAATTATTTTGTCCTTACATTATATAGGGAACAGGCATAGAAAAAGTGAAAAATTAATATTTAACAGTTAACTTTCTTTATATATGTTTAGCTACTCACAAACTGCTAGGCTATCAGTAAGATGCAAACATAAGGGCCAGAGAACTGGCTCACATGAGCTGCTCTTGCGGAGGATCCAAGTTCAGCTACCAGCACTCCTATTGAGTGGCTCACAATTGCTTGTTAAGTCCAGTTCCAGAGGACCTAGTGCCCTCCCATGGCCTCTGCAGACACTGGCCCTGAAGTGCACATACCCACACACAGACATGCACGCACATGACATTACAAGATATGGAAGTAATACAACAAATACTTGTGTTTGTATATTACCAATATTAGTCATTTTTATTATGCCCTCATTATGTTTTTTAAGTCCTACTATAATAAAGAGGTCAATTATATTACCACAAAATAGACAGTTCTATAAAGTTAGCCATCGCTGTCTACCCAAATGAAAGTTTTCTACTTGGAAAAAAAATCAGGAACCAGGATTCTGGCTAGTAATGTTTTTTCAGCTAGAAGAGGCAGATGCCGTACAATAGGAGATGTAGCTAAAAAGGCTCAAGAATTTTTCATTTAAAATCTGAACTCAAGATCACAGTTGGAAGATGCTAGGAGTATACTGCACACAGTGTCCTTTCCTCTTGATCCAGTCTCTCCTTCGTCTTCTTCGTTATAACCTGAACAGTAACACATATAAACCCAAGCCCTCCTTTGGAAAGTTCAATAGGCTTAATTCCTACTGTCATCCACCTCATAGTATGTGAAGCTGCTTTAGAGTGACACATTCAAGTCACACACAACACTAAAACGCTTCTTGTAGTTGACCCAAACACTTACGCTAGGGCTCCAGGCTGCACACCAACAGGTTTCCTAAGCCCTAGCGGCCTGTGGTGATGAGGTGACATTAACATGCAAGGAACGGAGAGCCTTCTGATATTTGAAATATTAGTATGTGGTACGAGCAATATGAGTGAGTATTTTTAAAAACTACAATACAACAAATATCTCAGCCATTAAAATAATTCATGTTCATTGGATGTCTGCTTCTAGGAATGATTGTTAATACATGTGATTGTGAATACACGATTGTCCCAAATGTGTACAATTAATACAATTCATTCAATAACGTGGATTTTGAGGAACAGATGGCAGATGTTAATTTCCACAGTTTTTTGTTAGTCAAAATACAGAAGCACAGACAGAAACAGTGGAGATGCTCTTATATGTGATCATAAAATGGGAGTGTCCAAGGGAAGATCAAACATACCTGCATTTATGCTGAAGGTAAAGGCTTGTGGGAGGTTCCTGAGATCATTGAAATAACTAGCTGGATCTGTTAAAATGTCTTCAGGTGTGTCTTCTACACCTGAACTTCTCTCTTCCACCTCCCAGATTCCCTTGATGATGCTTGTTTTGGGACTCTTATGGAAGAAGAGGGGAAGGATTGTGATCTCTGAAGAGGATAAAAACTCCATAGGAAGACTAACAGAGTCAACTAATCTAGACCCTTAGGGCTCTCAGAGACTGAAACACCAACCAAAGAACATACATGGGCTGGACGTACACACATGTGTAGGCCTCCCCACACACATGTGGCAGATGTGCAGTTTGGTCTTCATGTGGGTCCCAAACAAGTGGAGTGGGGGCTGTCCCTAAAGCTGTTGCATGTACATGAGACATGTTCTACTAGCTGGATTGCCTTGTCTGGCCTCAGTGGGAGATGAGGTGCCTAGCTTTACAAAGACTTGAAGTGCCAGGGTAGGGGAACACCCAGGGGGCCCCATCCACTCAGAGGAGAAAGGGATGGGGGATAAGGGGAGGATTGGGGGAGGGGGTGTCCAAAATGGGGGCAGTGAACTGGATGTAAAGTGAATAAGTACAAAATTAAATTAAAAAATGTATTCAGGTATATTATCAAAGTCACTCTAATGTACATGTATTTCTGCAAACAGTCCTTGGTCAGACGTCAGAGGTCCCCTAGTGTGGGAGAACCTCAGTCTTCTACTCATTGTGCGTTTCTAGGACATTTCCTTATCCAGCCCCTACTGTTTGCATGGACTTACGGCCCACTTGGAATTTATCAAAGAAAAATTCCATATCCACAAAATGGGTTTCTCAGACAACTTTCCATAGAAAACTGTGATAGGCAGACTACGGCTATATTTTAACAAAATTCACAACAAGATGGATTTCATAAAAGAGCATTTTTGCCTTGGTAACAAAGCTGCTGTCCCTGTCCTCTGTTGCAGCCCCGGACCACCAGGATTAGATACATAAGACTTTAGAATGAAAACATGCGGTAAAGGGTGGGTCTGGTCACTCGAGTAACTGGCGAAAGGGCTGTCATCTGACTATGAAGTGACATTTCTGCATTCATATGATTCAAGGTTGATCCAGAGTGTGGTTGCTCAGCAGGTAAGTATGCTTATTGTACAAGAATGAGGACATGAGTTTGAATCCCCAACATCCATGCAGAATTCTGTGCATGGGGAACAGACAGGGGGGCCACTGGGGCTTGCTGGGTGTCAGCCTAGTTTCAGGTTCAGTGGAAGACTTTATTTCAGGTGAATGATGTGGACAGGAAATGAGCAAGAAAACTGATGTGCTTCTCGGACCTCCATACACATGCAGAGACGCACGAGCCAGCGCTCAAGTACTCATGTACCATACAGAGACAGAGATGGAGAGAGGGAGGGAGGGGGACAGAGACAGAGACAGAGAGAGCACAGGGCAGAGGCAGAAGGATCTGTCTGCACAAACTGCCTCTTTAGAAGGCTAAACTGATGATCTTGTAATATATACACATTTAGTACCTGGACTGAAACACTCCCACTACCTATTGGCTGTGCCCTCCTCTCTAATGTCTATCTCTGGTTGAAGGCTAAGCACTTCATGTCCAGTCCATTGTCTATACCTGGGTGAAGCGGTTCATCTCTGTAAACTAATAAAGAAATAGCTGATACCATAAGATCCCTTCAAGGATTTCAAATCATCCTATCTCTTATCTTCCTCCTCCTCCTCCTCCTCCTCCTCCTCCTCCTCCCCCTCCCCCTCCCCCCCCCCCCCCCCCCCCCCCCCCTCCCCCTCTTCCTCTTTCTCTCCTCTCTCTCTCTCTCTCTCTCTCTCTCTCTCTCTCTCTCTCTCTCTCCTCTCACTGGTTGCCCAGCAAACACGGCGCATCAGTTTATCTTCTCTCTCCCCCCCCCCCGCCCCCCACTGCCCCCGTGATGGATTGACAAGTGTGTGCGACCATGCCTGGATTTTCATATGGATTCTGGGATTGAACTCAGCATCTCACGATTATCTCATTAGCTGGTCCATCTCCCCAGCCCCAAACTCATACTTTTTTTTTTTTTTTTTTTACAGACATTTGGAAGTTTATCAAATCCTGTAATTAGAGGTCAAAACATCAACATTTTAAGACAGGATTTTCTTGAATTTGTGATTTTAGTATGGTTTTTTGAGATAATTTTAATATTCTGTGACAGGAATTTTAGTTCTATCTTGTGAAATTTGTGATGCACTCTAATGTTTTTGTGACTTAAAAAAACAAACAACCCTGATTGCTACTCAATCCATTCCTCTCCAACTCCATCCTGCACTGTTAAGTAATGCCATTCATGTTCATGGGGTTAACTTGCTGATTCCGCCCTTACCCTCTTCTATGAGCATCACTGCATGCACAAACCCATTTTATCTTAGACATTAGCATGCCACAGGATGATGAAAATTCCAGCCCTGGGCTCAAGGATCTTGAAGACAATCTCATTTCTGCTGTTTGCTGTCTCAACATAAACTACTTTACTGTGTTTGAACTTCTGATTCCACTGCAGAACAACAAACCATTTGGGCAAGATGAGACCTACAAGTTGAAGTAGTAGTGGATATTTTGATTAATCTTCAAGATTCCTTAAAGTCCTGACATTCTAGATGCTTAAATTCTGTCTATATCAGGAAAAGAATGTTTTGCTGTTGAAATGGGAAAAATTAATAGAAGAAAAATAAAAAGGGAAATACCAAGAAAGCATGTAGTCTTAAATCTGGACCTCATGGTCAATGTCTTCCATCAAGAAGGCCAAGGGCCTCCCAGGCTCCTCCCCTGCTTCTCTCAATGCTAGAGCTTTGACAGTAAGCCAAGCCTCTACAACTTTCCAGGAGCATCCTATCCTGGAGAGCAGGTGGTTCCTTAGCTGTCAGTGCAGTTCATCACCTAGCAACACGCTTAAACCCAAGTACACACACGCAGAACTCTAAGTGGTTCAATATCTGTCAGTGACCTATTTCACTGCCAAGCCACATCACTAAAGAGCGCACCATAGGTGCTCATGTGCCTCCAATACCAGTGACAGGAGCCTCACCAAATAAATAGAGCAGATGTGCAAAGCTCTGCCTGTCAGTCACATCTCTGAAGCAGGGTGACGGTTCAGAACCCAGCTCCCTAGGTGAGAACACAATTTCCTGGGAGGTGCTCTGTCTTTCCTGACTGATGATGACCCACTATTCAGACTGCTTGCTTTCTTTTCTTAGCATGTCTGGGATTTAGTAGACACTGCTCATCCATCAGATTCTCACTCAAGCCAATCCCACTCCTTAAGTAAAAGAGTGGCAGACCTCTTCTTTATTGGATTTACTTGGATTCTTAAGAGCAACACACACACACACACACACACACACACACACACACATCCCTTCATTGGTATTTAATTAAAACTCTTAAAATGTTCCCAAACTCTTGGTTGTGTCTAAGCTTTTAAAAATTCTGCAAACACAGACAGTATAGAGTTTGGCAGTTTACACCTAAAATCTTCCTTAATGCTCTCTCTCTCCTCTCTCTTGTTTTTGAGATTTTACTTATTTTTATTTTATGTGGATATTTACCTGCATGTTTGTCTGTTACTCTATGTGTCTTTAAGTCTGCAAAGGGATGGACACAAATGAATTTACATCACCACCTGGTGTTCACAGTAGAAGAGATTACACACTTAGATAACAAAGCACAAACAAAACCAGACTCCATGCTGCATGGCCATACAGCTCCTATATGGCTCTTATCAAGGATTTTCCTGGCTTCAGCAAATACTTTGAGACAGTAGAAGAGTGTATTTATGACACAGTCTAGAGTGCAGACCCAGTGCAGCTCACTCAGGGTGCAATTACTCTGGTTAGGGTACAAAGGAGTAGACTCCCTAAATGGACTTCATTAGAGTGTGGAAATTGTAATTCTTATTTCCTTTCTTTCTTTTTTCTTTTTTCCTTTTTTCTTTCTTTCTTTCTTTCTTTCTTTCTTTCTTTCTTTTTTTTTTTTTCTTTTTTTTTTTTTTTTTTTGAGACAAGGTTTCTTTGTATAGCTCTGGCTGTCCTGGAACTAGTTCTCTATAGCTCAGGCTGGCCTTGAACTCACAGAGATCTGCTTGCCTCTGCCTCCTGAGTGCTGGGATTAAAGATATTACCCAGCTTTTTTCTTAGTTCTTAATCATAAATAGATTTAGTAAATTGCTATTGTCTTGCTTGTCAGATTATTAGATCCATACTTTTCCTTATTTATTAATATGGCATTATATAATAATTTTTACAGAAATTATAATTTCAATTAAAACACAGAAAGCTGCATATTTAATAGACTTGGCCTAATAAGTTCTTTAAAAAATATTTATTTTTATTTTGTGTATAGATGTTTGTCAGAATGTATGTCTATGTATCATGTGTGAGCCTGGTACCAAAGGAGGCCAGAGGAAGGTGTTGGATCCTCTTGGACTGGAGCTATAGACAGTTGTGAGCTACCATGTGGGTTCTTGGAATGAAAAATGGGTCTTCTGGAAAAGCATCCTGTGCTCTTATATGCTAAGCTATTTCCCCCGTCCCAATAAGTTTCTAGAGAACACTCAAAATGTAGTCCCACTTAATCCAGGTAAAGTGTTTTTACCCCAAAACACACACACACACACACATACACACACACACACACACACACACACACACACGCACATGCGCACACAGAGCAGGAAATTTGAAAGTATATATATGATAGATACAACATACTATTTTAGATATTAAGTCACACATTTGTGGTGCAACCACACTATCATAATATATGATGTGTTTGATATGTTACTATGTTCAGTTTGATAGTATTACATTGAGTACATCTTTGTCTACATTCAAGAAGGCTATTATTCTGAGGTCTTAGTTTACTGTGATCTTTTTCATAGCTTCCTGTAGTGATAGTACAATCAACAAAAAAAGTTATCATGAAGCCTATTATTATATAAATTAATATATGCTAATAATACATATTATATAATTGAAGATATATATTATAAAACTCATTCTACCTAGCAATTATGATATTGTTTCATTTGACTCCTTTATAATACAAGCTACATTTGAATTACAAGCTACTTTTTCCCTATGTGGTAAAATATTTTATTATTTCATCATTCTATGAATTATTTCATCTTTGCTGAATAATCCCAAGCTATGTTTTAGTACCTATTAAAGTGTAGACCTCAGCAATTGGAGACCGAAGCAAGAAGATTATGAATTCAAAACTCTATTAAAACAGAAGATACATGGATGAAATAATCATTATTGCCATGTCTCGTGGCACACACCTGTAATTCCCAACACTTGGTAGGTAGAAGCAAGAGGATTGCCATGAGTTTCAAGGACAGCCAGGGCCTCATACCAAGACCTCATCAGGAAGGGAGCATTGAACAGAAAGAAAAGAGAGGGGGAGAGAGCAGTGTTCTCATGGCCCCAGGGTCAGCTTTCTTGACTGTCTCTGGTGGTGAGGAGCAAGGGACTGGAGGGCATCTCTCTCTGCCCAGCTTACATCAAGGCAGAGGAGTGGTGGGGACAGCTCCTTTCTGTTCTTGCCTTTCTCCTGGTTCCCTGCACCCCCATGACTAGGGTCAGCTCTGTTGTGCTGTCCAAGCAAGATGCAGGGCCTGCTCTCCCGAGTACTACACCTGGTGAGGGGCAGGGCTAGCTCTACCATGCTTATGATCCTGTGGGCAGCTTTCCTGAATGCCAGAGTCAGCTCTCCCACACTCAGTGCCTTAGGGGCAACTCCACTGTGCTGCCTGGGCATGGCATTCTCCAGAGTGCTGTTGCCTGTGAGAATTGGGGCCAGCTCTCCAGAATGCCATAGCCAGTGATGGGTGGGGTCAGTTCAGCACAACCCTGGACATCCATGAAGTCCTTTGTGACTGTCCAGACATCCCCCGTTCTCTAGTTATAATATGAGCCACGGATACCAACCCACGGCACTGTGTAACTGGGAACCCAGACATGCCCCTCAGAGGCAGCTTGGGCTGGGAGCTCACCATGGCCCTTGGTGGTGGAGTTTGCCACTCACAACAGGCTACTTCTCTCCACCCTTGAGTGTCCAGTTCTGTCTCTGTCCATAATGTTCAAGCTGCTCGATTTCTTTTTCTCTCCCATCTGTCCACTACATGTCTGCATATTGTGGCTGCTCATGCTGCAGGCTGGCTATAAAGCCCCTGGATGGCATCTTCCATTCATGCTGCATGATCCACATGGCAGCAAGCAAGTGACTACAGCCCACCTGTGCCATGCACAGAAGGGCAGGTCTGTGGGCACCATGGCACGCCACAGGTCTCTGTCTATCTTCCTCCCTCACTGTGTAGGGGGCTCTGTGGTGTCTATAGCCCACCTGTGCTGTGGGGCAGAGGGCAGGTCTGTGGGCATCTTTCCTTGCCCGCATTGGGTGGCATGACTGAATGCAGGTCTCTGTGCTCCTCCTCCCATGCAATGATTCCTGGATTTGATTTGATTTGACTTTCATCCATCCTAGGCATATAAAACAGCTTTGGTCACTAAGCCAGGCATCAAGCTAGGATGAACAAAGGACTTCCATCTGCTCCACCGCTGACTGATATAAGAAGAACACTACCAACAAGTTGTTTCTTTGTCCATTGCTGGGGGGCTAGCCCCAGCAGGGGTCTTCTTTCTTGTCTGTTCTTGAGGCAGTGGAGAGGGAAGAGCGTTGGTGGAGGGTAAGACTTTGTCTTATGAGATTCAGGGGTAAGATTCAGGGTTGCTGTATAAACCCATAAAAAGTTTACTTATCTAAGTGACTATATATGGTACTGTAGCTGACCTGCCTTTGAGGCCACAAACTCCAGTCTCTGGTGTTTAGTACCTCATCCTAAAACAGCGGGAGATTAAGTAAAGGATTAATTGCTAGAGCCTTTTCCCTTTTGTCCAGATGCCTCTTGCTTGTTGGGCTAGGAGGAAGTTTGGAGCAATAGACTTCTTTTGAACCAGGAGAAGAGAATAACACTCGCAGAATGAAAAACTTTTACATAAGCAAATATGCATAAACTCACATAAGTTCATCTACAGATTCACGCATGCACATTTATATACTACTATTCGAACCAGTTGGGTCCAGCTTGCACGCATTCTCACAATTACATACTTATACACACACACACACACACACACACACACACACACATGCATACATTCTCACGATTATATACTTACACACATATCCATACTTACATATGCATACGGAGCAAAAGACAAAGCACCAGTGCAAAAAGAACTCACTCATTTTGGATGAAAAATTAACTCCAATCTTTATTGCATAGTGAAAGAAAAAAACTTCTACCCTTTTAATGCTAAATGAATTAAACCCAAGTTTGTAAGAAAAAAGCTTTGTTCCTTTTAATAAGTCTAAGTGTGCCTTGTTAAGAACGGACCTGTTCTGTCCCATGGTCAGGAGAAGCCTGCCTGGTCCTTCTGCTCTCTGCAGCTTCTTCTTTTTTCCTCTTTTTCTCTGCATTCTGCACATTGCTCTTAGTTTTTTGTGTTACCTTATAGTTTATAAGTTATTCCACTCTGCATTATCCTTCTAATCTTGCTCTCTCCTCCTGCTCTGATGTCACAATAATGCTCTAACTTTCAATGCCTTTTCCCCCAATGCTGTGCCTATACTTCTAAGTTCTTGCATACAGTTCTGTCTAAAATGTGTTCTGTCTAAAAAACTTCTCAGCTCACTTTCCTCTCAGCTCAGTTCTTATCAGCTCAGTTCTGACTGTTCTCTTTGTCCTCAGCACTTAAACATCTTTCAGAATATGTGATCACATGTTAAAAAGTTCATACACAAAATCAAATCATAAATTGAAGCAGAATTTTACAACAGAGAATGTTTACATGCATATCTATTAGGAGTAATTATCTGACTAACCATCCATCACCTGCCACAGCTCCACAGGTTCCCATAACTAAGTTTTTAGTGAAGTTTTATATAGATAACCCAGTCAATATTTTATCTTCTGTCCTAAAACTTATAATAAATCATTAGCTCCCCTTTTTTATGACCTTTGGTTAATTGTTTTCAACCTCTGTGCTCTGAGTAGGAGGAAGTCTGGTTACTATCTAAGAGCAATTAACTGGTGACACATGAGAGACTGGCAGAGTCCTTATTGTGGTTTTGACAATCAGAAAAGGACCAAATAAGCTGGGTGGTGGTGGCACATGCCTTTAATCCCAGCACTTGGGAGGCAGAGGCAGGTGGATTTCTGAGTTTGAGGCCAGTCTGGTCTACAGAGTGAGTTCCAGGACAGCCAGGGCTATACAGAGAAACCCTATCTTAGAAGAAAAAAAAAAAAAGGACCTAATAGCATTCTCCACTATAAAAGAGCTAAAGAATCACTGATATAATTTTAGGAATTCTTATAGGATCATCATTAAGACTTAAGAAGTCATCTATTTGTCTATATAGCATCACTACAAGCCAGTACATCTTTGTGGATCTGGAGAGATCTGCTCCAAAGGGTGGGCTAATACCTAGTTACTGTTATATATGTTTAATAATAACAGGAAAAGCATATTAATAGCAGAAATCTTTCCTAAAATGAATTCTCTTACAGCCTTATATTATAATCCAAAGCAGACCATCTCAGGAAGATCACTTGCTAGTTATTAGCTTGTCCTATTAAGGCTCCTGACAGTCTATTGCCAGGGGAGTAGTCAAGATCAGTCAAGTGCTCAGGGATTGGTGAGTTTCTGTGGCAAACTCAGGAATTGGGGGTGTAGTGGTTTGAATATGCTTGGCCCCATGGGAAGTGAACTATTAGGAGGTATGGCCTTACTGGAGGATGTATAGCCTTGTTAGAGGACCTGTGTCACTGTGGAGGCAGGCTTTGAGTTCTCATATACAGGGTTTGGGGCTCAGGAATTGGTGAGATTCTGTTTCTTGGCCCTGGTCTTGGGCTTGGGGTCAAGTCAGGATCAGGTTGTTTTTCCTTTGTCCCTTTATCCTACAACAGTGGTAAGCCAGTGCTATAACTGATGAGTCATCTCTCCAGCCCCTACACATTCTAATCTTGATGACCATTTAGTCATTTCCAGTTCTAAGAATACATTGACGAGAGCACATTTATTTATGTCTTACAATGGACATGTGCACTCATTTCTCTTGCTTATGGCCTGGTAGTAGAGCTGATGAATCCAGAGCCATACTGCTTTTACTTTATAAGCAGCTGCTAACCCATTTACAAGGAGATTGTTCTAGTTTACATATCCACCAGCTGATCCAAGCACTGTTCCTGTCACCTTGCTTTAACACCCAGTGTCTGGCCAACAGTATTTATTGAATGAAGTAATAAATTATTATTACCTAGCTGGGAACTTTAAAAGAAGAAATAATGATATGACTAATAAACCATATTTATGAAGTCCTACCTATGATGATTTTTATATTTAAAAACCAACTTTACAAGGGTAAAATTTATAAGGCATAAACTATAAGATTTTAAGTGTATAATTGAAAATTTTATATACTCATATAACACTAACACTTTGAAAACTCAGTGATCCTTCCAAACAATCTACCACAATTCTAAGCAAACACTGACATACTCTGTCATTAACTATTCATTTTGTTTTCCCTTGAGTTTTAGAAATATAGGGTCAAAGAAGGTACGTACTCCTTTGTCCTTGCTTTCTTTGTTCAGAATATTTGAGAGTCATCATGTTTTCAGTAATGAATCCCATCTTTGTTGTTGAGACATATTTCATTGTGTAGATATATCACGATTTGTTTATCCATGCACTTGTTTGTGAACATTTTGATTATTTCTAGTTTTTAGTTAGCAAGAATAAAGCTGCATACATTTGTTGGCTTGATTTAACCTTTCAAAAATTTATTGTAAGGCATCATCTTACACACCATGGATATGTATACTTATTAATTACAAAATAAATTTAAATATAAAGCTGCTATGGACGTTCTTGGCCTTTTTGTGGAAACACAATTTAAAAAAAATTTTTATGTAGAGATTTATATATGTGTATAAACGTTTTGCTCCAATGTAGTCTGGTGTGTGACTGGTGTATGTTCTTGGAGATTAGAAGAGGCCATTGAAACTGGAAGTACAGAGGTTGTAAGCCATTAGGTGGGTGCTGGGAATCCCTCCCCAGTCCTGTGCAGGAATACATGCTCTTAACCACTGAGCCATCTTTCTAAACCTAGGGCAAAAGTACTTAGCCTTAAAAGTACTTCCTTCCTTTTAGGTAGATTCATGAACATACTTTTTTTTTTTTTTTAATTTATTACAAATAAGTACACTGGTAGTTGTCTTCAGACACACCAGAAGAGGGCGTCAGATCTCGTTGCAGATGGTTGTGAGCCACCATGTGGTTGCTGGGATTTGAACTCAGGACCTTCAGAAGAGCAGTTGGTGCTCTTAACCGATGAGCCATCTTACCAGCCCCAGTCAATAAATTTCCAATTCCTCATATTTTTGGATTTCAATCAATTAGGATGTTCATGAACATACTTTTTGAGCTTCATGAAACCTGGGAAATTTGGCAGGTAAGGACCCATCATGTGTGAGTATAAACAAATATTTCTCAGTTGGTGAACAAACAAACAAATGTGTAACTACCTATCTGCAAGATCATTTGTCTGTCTCATGATCCATTTGTGATGGGCCATCCAAGACTAAACACTCAGAGCTTCTCTAGGGGATGGTGACATGGAACAAAAGCCCTTTTAGGGGGTTGGTATGAAGAAAATCTTATTGCTAGGGCTTGAGATTGTAAAAATGGAAGAAGGGGACTACAGACATTCATAGCCAGCACAAGCAAGGTGGAGGGTTGAGTCACACATGATGTTCAGGGATGTGACTACAACCTCTTTAGCTGTACACTGACCAGTTTCAGTAGTAGCATCCACACCATTGTGACCTTGATAATGAATATTCTGAACCACCAGCATGAGCATCACCAAAGAGTCTTTCTTGGGCTTGAAGATAGCTGGCACCACTCTAGACTGGATCAGTCAACTCCTTTTTTTTCTCTCCCTGAGACAGGTTTTCTCTGTGTAGCCACACTATCCTGTAATGAGCTACGAAGACCAGGCTGGTCACACACTCAGCCCCTGGAGTGGTGGGATTAAAAGCAAGCGCCACAGCCAGGCTCACAATCAACTCTTAGCAAGATCTCCAGCTGATTTGTGTTCATGTTCGCATGGGGAAGCTTTGCACTATAACAGACATATGCTTCCCGGGGTTGTTCAGAGTTTTTGCTGTGTAGATCACGCTGGCCGAGTCCTCTTACCACAGCCTCCAGACTGCTGGCTTACAGGAACGTGTCACCATATGCTGTGTTAATGCTTCTTATGTGTGGAATCATACAGTGTATAATTTTGTCAAGACTTGCTACTTTGACACAGCATGGATTTTGAATCTCATCCAAGTTCTGGCACTTGCCATTAGTTCATTTTCATCACTGCTGAATTCAAACTTTTAAGGGGGATAAAAGAAAGCAACCAAACTATCACTTACTATGTAATGGCAACGTTCAACCTGCCCTAAGATAAAAAAGTAAAAATACATCATCTGGTTTGTAGACAATTCAAACACTACCACACTTCGGTGTGCCTTGGGGAGCCGTAGAAGGTCATGCTTTAGTTTGTCAAGTGGACATTACCAGAGCATCTCAAAAGCACCTCCTAGCCTAACTTCATATCTTTATTTTTAATTAAGCCATTTGGCTACGAGAGGTGCTACTGATTGTTTCTTTCCGCCTACCCTTTTCACTTAGTGAACGTAGGGCTCCATAACGCGCATGCTCCTTTTAAGCCATACCCTGATCCTCTCCAATAACCTCCTGGGCACTGGCACCTCCTTTCCAGCAGGCGGAAGCGAAGCCCTCAGCTTCGACCTGGCACCTGCTTCCTCTCGTCCAATCCCACGGGACATTGTTCTGGCTCCGCCCACCTGCGGTCGCCTTCAACCCCGCCCACTTCGGAGGGAGGCCCCCTTGGGGTCGACTGCGCCTGCGCAATGCGGCTGGTGGGCGGAGCGAGGACCCGAGGCGGGGCGGCCGCGAGGGCTCCGAGCCCAGGCTGCTCGGAACTAGCAGTCCTCCGGGCGGGTAGTCGGGGCAACGTCATCTCCTCCGCCACCCTCGAAAGTAAACTTTGCCACTCCACCCGCGGGGTCCCCAGTTCTCGCCGCAGTGCCTCCGGGCGCCGCGGTTCTGCGACAGGGCCTGCCTGCCTCTCCCGGCGTGGGGCCGTGGGCGCCATGGACGCGTCGGCGCTGGAGCGGGACGCCGTGCAGTTCGCGCGGCTGGCAGTGCAGCGGGACCACCAAGGCCGCTACTCTGAGGCGGTGTTTTACTACAAGGTAAGGACGGACACCCGGCTCGGCCCGCTTCACGCGATCGAGTGCTGGCGGAACCCGAGGCTGAGGGGCGGGGTCCTGCTCGGGCCGCCGGAGCCCTGCTTGTCAGGCCGCTGATGCCCGCCGCTCTACTGCTTGTTGCGGCCGGGGTGGGATGGGGAGTGAGAGCTCTGTTCGCTGTCTGTTGGCCTTGATGCAGCACTTGATGTGAGGCCAACCGCAGGTGATCTGTCAGAATATGCCAATAGTGCATGTTCCAGGTAGAAAAGAAAAAGTAAATTAGGAAAGAAATTCATCTTACTCTAGCATTCGATGTATGTATCCGTGATTGTTTTTCTGAATGTATGTGTGTATACACGGCTTTATTTGAATCATATCATTTGTACTGTTTTGACACCTCACTTCTGCATTGTACCTAGATAACATTTGGTTGTTTGCATGTACTACATGTACAACATGTTCTGTATTTGGTTGTGGCTTTCCAGCATTGTAGTGGTGCAGTTAAAATCCTTAGAGCTTTTTTTTTTAAAAAAAAAAAATTGTGATATTTCTTTTGGATGATTGACTGGGAGCACAGTTGCTAAATCAAAGGATATGCACTTCAGCAATTCATCCTGCGCTCTCCAGTCGTGAAGGTTTGCAAATACACCCTTCCAGTTGTATCTTCATTATATGGGCATCTTTTCCTTGATTATACGGAAATAGTACATTTTTTCCCTATGCTTATGTGCTATCAGTAAAGCATGGTTTGCTTTCTGGTAATATTTTGCTATTCTTATTTTAAAACCTACTTTATATTTAGACACTTTTGATTTGTTTTAGGATCATTCGTTTTAAGTTTCCTAATTTTGATTTTACAATCCTACTTCCGTACCACACCTGAGTGAGGGTGTGTGTGTGTGTCTGTCTGTCTGTCTCCCTGCCCCTGTCTCCCTCTTTCTCGGGGATCTTGCTATATAGTGGAAGCTGTTTTTAAATTTGTTTTCCCCTTGGCTTAGCTTTCCCATTGTTGAGATTTACAGGAATGTGCCACCATGCCTGACAACCAGGTGATAGTTCTTTAAAAGAAAATTCTTTTAGAAATAGTTTTGTGAAACAACTTCAGCAAATACTAGGTCAGTAAAATACTACCATATAGCCTAATGTGGCTGCACCTGCTTATTTGCTTGTAATCTGCTCCCTGCCCCCCAGTACAGTGAGGTAAGAGGATCACTGAGTTCAGGCTGACTTGAGCTACATTGTAAGACTTTCTCAATATAAATAGCCTTTTCTAAAACAAAAGGAACTATGTAACCTTTTTTTTTTTTCCTTTTAGAAGTTGTCATTTAGGAATTAAAATTCATCCTTTAGGAAGTTAAAAAGTGAGGAGGGTTCCGATCTTCAGCACTGTGTAAAACTAGGAGTCAGGAGGACCAGCCAGTTTAGGACATATGAGACCCTGTTAGGAGAAGAGAGATAGAATGAGAGGGGTGTGTGTGTGAGAGAGAGAGAGAGCAAGGGCACTAGAGCAAGAGCTCTAGTTACCACTGTAATCCCAGCACTTGCCAGGTAGAGGCAGGTGGGTCTCCATAAATTTAAGGCTAGCTTGGTCTACTTTTCAGTTTCCAAGCCAGCCAGGATTACATACTGAAACCCTGTCTTTAACTTTCTTTTCTTTCTTTCTTTTTTTTTTTTAAAGGAGAGTAAAAAAGTAATTGTATTTTTGCCCCTGATTCTGTTTTCACTTTTGAATATAAATGAAATGAGTAAAATAAAGTTGGTAACTATCTGACTTTTTAAAAAAGTGAAGTGAGGGGCTGGAAAGATGGCTCAGTGGTTAAGAGCACTGACTGCTCTTCCAGAGGTCCTGAGTTCAACTCCCAGCAAACACATGGTGGCTCACAACCATCTGTAATGGGATCTGATGCCCTCTTCCAGTGTGTCTGAAGACAGCTACAGTGTACTCATATACATAAAATAAATAAAATCTTTAAAAAAAGTGAGGTGATTATTTGAAAATCAGTACTTACCTGTGAGGGGTAAAATAGACTCTGAACTAATATTTAATTTACATATAAGAGGTTCAGTTATTGAAGTATAATGTATTTTAATGATTATGATATATGTAAGATTAGGAATTTAATATTTACTGTTTATGTGGATACTTATTTTTTTCTCCCTTAAAATGCCTGCTTTATGAACCCTGAAGAAGTCATCCTTTCTGTTCCACCTGGGTGTTATGGTTGAAGTCCTCATGGGGTCTAAACTGCATTTACTGACTTTGTAGGACTCAGTTAAACAACTTCTGTTCAAAAACTGGCTTGCAAAATGATGAAACAGCATGAGGCCTATGAGGTGTAGCTCACTCAGCTCCTGCAGAGAGGGGCTGCCACTTGCAGGAACCTCTGTCCGCTCATGCTGGGTGGGTAGCATTGTTAGCCTTAAACCAGTAGTTGGAAATGGAAGCTCTTCCCCATTACTAGTCAGAGCCCAGTTGGCTATGGAAGTTATGGGATGCTAGAAGGCGAATCGAGTTTTCTTAATTCAGTTTCTCTCATAAAACTGAAATCTCCTTTAATATGTTCTACCCTAGTATTTTAATTCTAATTTGAGACTTTTTATTTTTACATTTTCTTGTGATTTTTTTTTAAGTTGATATTTTGTTTTGTTTTGTTTAATGATTTGGTTCTGGTGGTCCTGGATATTGAAACTAGGGCCTTGTACATGCTAGGTAATTGCTATGTCAGAGCTAAGTTCCAGGTCCTGTTTTAATGCTTTTAAGACTCAGTGTGCCGTTTCAAAGTATATAATTTACATCTGATTAATACATAAGGAAACAGAAAACATGTAAATCACAGCTATTCTGAAGAAGTGTTTAATAATTGGGTTCTTAAATTTTTAACTGAGTATAAGGATATTGAAAGTGGAAGAAAAGGTATTAGAGGATTTTATAACTTATTTGCTGTATGGAAAATATCTTGAAGATGTTTTTGTTTTGTTATCATGAAGTAAATAGAAAATTAGTAGTAATTAAAAGTTATATTATGATAGGCCTTTTGGATTCTTTGAGTTATATTATTATTATCTTTTAAGGAAGCTGCCCAAGCTTTAATTTATGCTGAGATGGCAGGATCCAGCCTAGAACGGATCCAAGAAAAGATCAATGAATATCTGGAAAGAGTCCAAGCTCTACATTCTGCAGGTCAGTCATAGCCTCCACTTGCTTCTCTCCTGTCCCACCCACCACATTCACTCCATGCTTTTCCTGCCTCTCCATCTTGGATCTTGATACTCATTCTTTCTGCTCACTGAGAAGAATCTCTTAAAGAAATTTAAGACATCATGATGTGGAAATGAATTAATAGAGCTATTAGAAGAATGTTGGAGATAATAGAGTATACTTAGTTTTCTCTAGCTTCAGAGATAGTAGATTCTCTACATTGAATTTATCACTGACACAGTTAGGATGGGGACACTGTCAGAGCCTGCTTTTAAAGTATCAGACACATGCCCTCTTTTGACCCTAAAGTTAAGTCACTAATTGTCTTTTTTTAATAAACAGCATAGCACGTGCCACAAGAGAAGTATATAAAAGCTTAGTGAACAATTTTTTTTAGAGAAAAAGGGTTTGTGTGAAAATCTGCTGTTTATGTGG
>JADRCD010219738.1:0-18882 GCA_019843815.1 Montemys delectorum
AAAAGAGCTGACCAGAACATTGTCAGGAGTCAGTTTTGCCTCCCAGACAGATGGGAAAGGAGACTGGAAAAGTTTGAACTTAGGAAAGGAAAAAAAATATCAGATCAAAACAAAAAGACTAGGATCTGGAGAGAAGCTGGCATCCAGTGGGCCGCACGGTGTGCGGGCATGGCTGAGTTCTTTGTAGCACACAGGGAATGGGCCAAGTGTTCACCTCTGTTGGTGACTAAGGAAGGGAAGGGTGGATCTTAGTCTGTGAGGATTCTATTCTCCTTAGGAGTCTCACAGGGGTCGGTTTGGGGGCAGAGGAGTGAGTCGAATCAGAGATTTGTTTGTTAAACCCAAAGTAGCCAGTTTTACACAGCTCCCAAGGAAAAAACAATAACATTCTCAATGGCTGCTCCCCCCAGGATTCCTACTTCACAGAGACTGTCACCTGAAGAACAGCAGTGTCCACTTGTGCGATGGCAGTCATGGGAAGCAGCAGGGACGGCTTCCCTACCTTTCCCCCCAGTGTCCCACCCTCCTCTCATCCCATCACCCATACATATTAAATCCCAAAGCATCCATCCTCAAGCTGTATCATTTCTATATATTTGTGGAAAAGACAAAATCAGCCACATCTGACTGATACTGAACACTGGCTGGGCTTATACTTTTGTGCTAAGCTCACAACAGAAAATTAAGACACAGACAAGCAGTTTATCCCTATGTGGGATATCTAAGAACTGGCAGCGTTGACATCTGCGTTGGAGTAGGCACCCCGGTTTCCACCCACTGAGACCCAAAAGCACTTCACACCAGTGAGACCCAGAAAACCTTCCCTGGATGTCACTGGGCATCCATGGCAAAACAGTTGTCCAGCTATCTTTATCTTAAAAGTCTGAAATCAAACAACCTAGAAAAGATTATGTTCCAGGGATGAGTTGAAGTTGCCACGGTAAGCGGTCTGATCTAGAAAAAAACGCTTGGAGATCTTCTCAAAGATACACTAACTTCCCCAGGTTTGTGCAAACAACTCTAGTTAAGCTTTGTAACAACCAAAATGTCTGCTTGCCCTTTGTTTTGAATGTATCCTGTGTACAGATGGGACAGGACAGGAGACCGGAGAGCAAAGTGGGTTTAAAAACAGGCAAAAAGACTCACAGGAGTCAGGGAGATGGCTCTGTCTTTAAAGTGTTTGCCATGTAAACAGAAGAACCTCTGTTTGAACCTCCAGAGCCATGAGCATTGGTGGCACACACCTCTAATCTTTTGTGAAGCAAAGGCAGGCAGAACTCTGGAACTCAGTCCAGATTCAGTCAGAGACTCAATAAGTAAGGGAGAGAGCCATTGAGGAAGATACCAGATTTTGGTCTCTGGCCTTCACATGCACATGCATTCACATAAACTGTATACACACACACACACACACACACACACACACACACACCACACAGAGAGACACACTATACAGACACACACACACACACCACACACACAACACACACAGACACACAGACACACACACACTGCACACACACACCACACACACACACCACACACAGACACACACACACACAGACACACACAGACACACACACACCACACACACACACCGCACACACATACCACACACACCACACACACAACACACACAGACACACACACCACACACATACCGCACACACACACCACACACACATCACACACACACACAGACACACACACACACACACCGCACACACATACCACACATACCACACACACACCACACAAAGACACACACACCACACACACACTGCACACACATACCACACACACACACCACACACACACACAGACACACACACACACACACACACACACACACACTCTCTCTCCTCAATTTCAGATAGATTACTTTAATGCTAGTGAGAGACAGCAATCAGAAGCACACATCTCATTTCCAATGATATCATGAAATGACTGTTTTCATGCTCTGAAAATTATTAAATTATGATTTATTAAGCACGACATTAAATGTTTTTGAATTTTTGAGCTTGTGGTTTGAACGGAAGAAAGTCTCAGCCTGAATTCACGCCCTTCTGCCTGGGCTTTCTCTGCGCGGCGGGCGAGAACCTGAAACTGTTATCGTACAACTCTTCTCAATGGAGCTTGCACAGCTGCATTCAAAACATTCTTTGACCCCTCCAATAAAGCATGGGATGAAAAGGAAGCGGAGCCTGTTTCCAGACACCGCATAAAACATCTCAGCTTGTCACCCATCAGTTGTCACCGAGAGAGATCAAAGTTAATTTGAGAGACACAGATAGATTGATCCATGTAAAGCCGTTAATGGGAATCACATGGGAAGACAAGAAACAATAGGCAATAAGCTGAGCTTGTGATCATAAAGAATAAAACAAAAAAACATGTCATGAATATATGGAGCACAAACTCCAACTCCAGCAGAATGTGGCGGAAGACAAGACCTCAGAGAATCAGGAAGGATTAGGGGTCACCATGGAACGTTCCTGTTCCGGCTGCTCTCAATCCCAAAACGAAAACGCCCTTTGAAAATACTATTTAGCATCCAGAAGGACTAGGCAAATGACTCTGGTGCTTATTCCAGTGATCAGTGTTGATTCTGAAACCACTTTCCTAACGATCTTAAAGACGAGTGTGTCCATTCTCCATCCCCTCCCCCACACCTCCTCCAGGCAGGCCTAGCGGGATCTGTCCTTCATTGCCTTGGTCAATTGCAGACAGCCCGTTCTTTGTTCACACAGCCCTGCCTTGCCTACCAATGGGGATCCTAATAAATTTTTATGCTGTTCTAGGATTTTTTCTCCCTCATCCTTACCGTCTGGTCTTGCATCATGTTCAGGGCAATTACACATTTATTTATTACGTGGTCACAAATATAAAACCATGAAAACTCTACCGAAGACAGCAGCTTTTCAATCATCCATCAAGATAGACCCGTTTGCAAAGATGATCCCCCTTCTGCATCCTGAAAGTCATTCCTCACTCCGGAAAGCTTATCTCCGAGACCCCCTTCATCTGCAGGTATTGTTAGGCAGGGTGTGCCAAAGTGTTGGTCAGGGAGATCGGGACCATGATGCTCCCTCCAAGGACATGATTAGGAGGCGGAGGCCCAATTTAGGCTTTGTCTATATGAAGCTTAAACAGTCCACGGAGATCTGAAGCTGTTCGTTATGCAACTGACAGATGTAGCTTTATCTACATGATGTCAAACTGTGTCCACACATGTCACACATCCACAGGATGCTGGTGTTGATTGGAATTCATGTTGAGTATCTGGGAATATTTAACTGGAGACTGGCCACAAAGCGGACACAGTATTCTCTGTGCGGCAGTGCTCCAAACTCTGAAATGTGCCTGTGTGCTATAAGACCTGGATACCTCCATTCACGCTTAGTCTCCCTGCCCAAATGCTCTTGATGGCCTGATATTCTGAGCTCTGGAATCTACCATCTCCTGATGTTTCCAGAGTGACCACTCTTAGTCTTTTTAGTGTTATGAGAGGACATTCCCCCAGCTTTCATGTTTCCTCTACAACCAGACAGTAATAAGCTCCAAGTGTGTTTTATGTCCTACCCCATTCAATCACAATTACTACCCTAAGATAACACTTGCTGTTTTCACAGTTGGCTTTAGCCATGACCTTCTGTCTCTCCAAGGCACAGACCTCTCTCTATGACACATGGCTTACTGGGAATACCTGCATTTCTCTGGCTAGGGGTGAATGTCTGGGGGGCTGGGGGGCAGACTGGAGATTCACAGCCCCGAGAGAAGCTTTCTGGTGTGGACAGAGGGCAATTTGGTGAAAACCACCCAAGTAACTTGGCTCCTTATCTAGGAATAGTCTAAAGTGAGCGCTCCACGACCCAGGTTTCCACAGCCCGAGTTCCCTCTCCCTCTTCTCTGCCCACCCCCCCCCCCGTCATGTTTACTGACGTAAACAGGTAGAGCAAGTATTTGAACCCTAGTGGGTCTTGTTTTTTTGTTTTTAATTTTTTAGATTTTTTAAAACTTTTTTTTTGATACTGGGGAATCTATATCTCTTGCATCATTGCTATTTGTGTAAGTGCCAGGATACTGTCGGTTTGGGCTTAAATTAGGTTTTTCATACAGAAGGTTAAGACGAGAGCAAGGGATTATGGTATATTCTCATAAAGTGCTGGATCTAGAGACTGTGCGTCAGTGTGGTTGGATAACTGGCCACACGTGGGGGCTTTGGAGGGGCCTATATCTGTAGTTGCATGTGAACCCAAGGGTGGCAAGCAAGTTCCCAGGAGTGCAGATGCTCTCAGAGGCCAGCAAAGGGTGCCA
This sequence comes from Montemys delectorum, assembly GCA_019843815.1. Classification (NCBI taxonomy): domain Eukaryota; kingdom Metazoa; phylum Chordata; class Mammalia; order Rodentia; family Muridae; genus Montemys; species Montemys delectorum. The sequence continues at coordinate 4,318 of JADRCD010219738.1, forward strand.
GATTTACTGGAGTTAAAAGGCAGTTGTGAGCCACCTGAGGTGGGTGCTGGGAGATGAATCTCAGCACTCGGTATGCCGCAGCAGCACCTGCTCGGAAGTGCTGCCTCATTTCTTCTGCCCCTAGACTCCCAATGAGTGACATTCTGGAGAAACAAAGTCAGCATGCTGTGCTCATAAAGGAAAACACAGAGGCATTTATTTGCCCTCCCCACCCCTGTCCCTAAGTCCCTAAAACACCTCTTGTTCCTCCGTGAGGCTTCTGTGATCCCTGGGCCCTGTGACGGCTCCCTCTGAAGGGAACCAGAGCACCCTCTACAGGCTTTGTCCCCCTATGTCCTGAGGAGAGGTACCCAGAGAAATTGCTCTTCATCTAACCACCGGGGAGGGGCTTAGGGCTGCTGGGCACTCAGGATGGTGGACACTGGGACTCTGCATTTTCCTACCACCGTCTCTGAGCAATTACTCAATTCTTCCAAGAGAAGGCTTTTAAAAACACATAGATTAGATTTAATGTACCTGTAACATTATAATGATACATATTACATAATGTCAATGTATTATGTATTTAATCATTCTACATCTGAATACATTTGATGTCGCCTAGTACCACACTTTGTTCTATTTTGTTTGAGACAGGGCCTTGATATACAGCTTGGCAGAAGCAACTTAATAGGAGAGAGCTATGCACAGTCCATCTGGAGGGGAAGACATGGTAGTTGGTGTCTCTATGCTGTTGTTGGGGGCAGTTTGTGACCTTGAACTCTGCAATCCTCCTGCTCTGAAGGCCTGGGATCACAGACACATACCACCACCCCTGATGGCTATCACAGACTTTGATTCAGGATACTTATGTCCACACAGTGTGGACAAGCTGCCCTGTCTGTGGTTATGGGAGGACTGCTTGGGAATCAGACTGAGCGAATTTAAATCTCAAACCCACAGACACTGAGGGTTATTGGGTAGGTTCCTTGATGTCTCTGTGCCTCAGTTTTGTCACTCATACAAATGAGCATGACAAAGTATCTAACAGATTGACTGGCCTAGGAGCCAGCAAATAAAAATCCCGGGGAAAGTGTTAATTATTATCACAAGCCAATTCTACAGCCAAATCATTACAATTATTTCCATGAAAAATGTTTCTCACTGGGACCCAGCAGAAATTCAAGACCAAAATTTCCAACACTTAGCCACAAAGGCACCTTAAAATTTCCAGAAATTTCCATGAAGGAAATCGCCTCAGATTCTAGTAAGCACGGACTGCTCTGAGGCCAGTCAGCCTTCCCAGGAGGTCTGCTGTAAAAATGTTCCTTGTGCCTTCCTTATACCAGCTCCCTGCTACAAACGGGGCATGTTTCCAATTCTAGCAGCGTTGACAAATACGGGTAGGTAGCACCCAGGTGAAAGCCTGGCTCATGAGGGAAGCCCAAGCTTTCAGCTTGCTCAGGAGACAGCTGCACATCTGTCGCGATGCTACTGGTCTTGAGGGCTCCTTTTTTCAGGTGAGAAGATACCATTTTTCCTGACACATCCTTCTCTCTAGGCTGAGTCTTAATCACCCTGTTTCAAGTGCGTCCTGTCATGTGACTCGGACACAACCAATCACAACCTAGTCTACCTTTGACTTTGGTAGTTGCTGAATGGGTGACCATGTGACCTGATTAGGTCCAATGATAGACCATTTGACTAACGTGACCCACGTTCAATCTCCAGTACTGTGAAACAGCAAATTAATTTCCCCCTACCCTAGGCAACCAAAAGGAGTAGAGAAGGATCATTTAGTGAGTGGACAAGAGCAGTTTCATCCGGTAGGCCCAGTACCCTTGTGCAAGTCAATCATATGAGATAACGCATGTTAGTCCTTTGAACCGGTTGACCTACCCCTCCCCCTCTCTCCCTCCCTCCCCCTTCTTTCTCCCCCTCCCTCTCTCTTGCTCCCTCTCTTTCTCTTTCTCTCTCTCTTTTATCCTATTTATAGAGGACTTTTAAATAGTTGACAACGGGAAATTCTTGATCCAGAATACAAAGCCTAAAGAATCCACAGCCATAAAGATGGGTCCTGTCTCAAACCGTTCAGGCTGAACTCCTCCCCCACCTAGCCGCCACTACTTTCCCATCTAAAGATGGAGTTGGAGCCCACGTGTTTGCAGCACCCGAAGCCTCCTGGCTGTGTGGGAAGTGCCACCTCAGCACAGGGTCCCCATCAACACTCCTTCCTGGTGTCTGAGAAGCTGCGGCTTTCTCAGCCTTATCTCCTATCGGCAGCACAGTGACACTTCATCACGCTGACACTCCCTCCGCAGAGAAGTTAACGGAGGGATCCCAGCACAGAAGCTGCCCTTCCCGGGCCCTGAAAGGTCTGGAAGGTGGTGCAAGCATCTCTGAGCCGAGCGTCCCTTGGCAGCGCACCCTGACAGCCCTAAAGACTGACGTCGAAACAGTTAAACATGCAACTGTCAACAAGACCCTGTCTTAATAACCAAACTTGAGGCCTTTTATCCTGGAAGATTTATGAAGTAATTTTAAAGAGATCCAAGCAAACATCTGTCAATAAATTGAATGCCGGCTACAGGATTTACAAGCAAGACAAGAATTTCTCATTAAGTGCACATTAACACGATGGAGATCATAAATAGAAGGAGGCCAAGACGCCAAGCCTCTCAAGCTGTCATTAAAACACTATCTAAGAGCCAATGAGGAGGTGCTGCAATGGACTAATGATGCCCTAGGCACCCACCATCCCAGCCTGGAAAGGGAAGTTCACAAGCCAGACCTCTGGAGGCTGCCTGCTGGCTGCTGGCTCCTGGCACTCATTGGCCATGGGGACTTCAGGTGTGTTCTTCCTCTATCTGGAGGTACCCATGGGTCCATTACACCCTTTCTTGAGGTGTTTAATGATGCTCTCAGAGTACCCTTCATCCATGACTTGCAGGGTTTGACAGGCACACCAGCTATGCCATTGCATATGCTAATTAAATAACAGGTCCTCAACGCAAGTGAATATTTCCAGAAATTCCTCCTCCACTGGACCACAACTTGGTACTCTGACAGTTAAGAGTAGTCAGGGAGGAGCTTGGGGAAGTTTTCAGAGGCCCGAAGGACCAGACCCTCTCTTGTTTTCACCTTTCCTTGGGCTGAGTCACCCCAGCATGCTTGGTTCCTAAAGTTCATTCTCCACTTGAAGTATTTCATGACTTAGAGCCACCGATGGCAGACTAGGGACACCTGAGGAGGGACTAGACTAGACTGGACATGAACAAAGGTTATAAGATGCTCCTTTGTGTCAGGGACTAGGTGCTGAGAGATAAGAAATTGTCGTTGGGTAGAACATCAGAAGCTGAAAATGAAGTAGGAGTCCAGGGATGCTGTAGTCGAGTCAGAGTTCTCAGGGCTACCGCTCTTTCCACACGCTAGACCATTAAGCAACGTTGCTCTGTTGTATGGGTACATCACATTTGTATGCTTAGCTCTCTGTATCCTTGAACTAAAGCATCCTCAGATTGAACCAATGGTGTTTAACAAATATTCCCACAAAAGGTGAAAAGATTTTTACTTGTACTGAATATGTACAGGCTTTTTCTTTGTTATCAGAAACTATTTACACAGAATTGAGGTTGTATTAAGGAGACATGGTGAATCCTCTCCCAGGGGGTTAGCTATAGATTCATGGAGATTGGCACATGTGACTTAAGTGGTAAAGGATGTATGATGTCACTGGTGTAGACACCGTATTTATTGGTGGTTTGGAGAGGGAAGTGTGTCAAGCATTGAAACAAACTATAGCACTTGATGTGACTACAGGTCAAGAGAAAGCTCTGGTTGAAGAGGAATCATGGGAGGGCAACAGGGTAGGCCAGAGCTATATGGAGAAAAAGCTTGTGAAACACCTTTCGTGATGGACTAAGAATTTCTAGTGGGCACCTCAGCCAGGGTTTCCCCAAATTCAGCCATTTCTGTCACCCTCCCCAGGTAGCTAATGACTTAAGGACTCAACCTTAAAATGTTACTTTGTTATGCTTTTTTTTATATAAAAAGACAAACTCTAAAAACAAACATACAGCTGTCCAAACCCAAGGCAATTATTCATACATAGCCCCAAATATCTCCCACACTGCCCTGGTCTCTCCTGGAGTCATTGACAGGAAAATACTGTAGTGTTTCAGGAGAAATGTGCCATCAGGTCTGAGCCAGCCTTTGGAGGTGCTGCTGTGGGCAGCAGAGGAACGGATCAGAGGGTCAGAGGCAGGGGGACCTGCACGGAGGTGAGGAGATTAATGCTTCTTAGAGGTGACAAGGACCTGCGTGGAGCTGGGGGAGATGGGGAGAGGAAAAAGCCAGGGCCCATTTGAGAGTCATTTCAGAGGCAGGCCAGGGGCCTTGGTGGCAGAAGAGCTACAGATAAGGATGAGAGGTGCAGTGATGGGCAGGATGAGGCTCCTTAATGGAGGGGGCAGTCCTGACAGCCATTTACACAATGATTCCATTTTTATCAGAGCCATCAGTGATGCTGTGTCCCGAGCTTGCCATGGCACAAACAGTTATGTAAGCTCCCCTTTAGTGCTGAATTTCCTGGTGACCGAGCCAGCCAGGTTCTTCTTGGGGAAAGACTACCTGGGATATGGTGTTTATGACAAGAAGAGAACAGAGCAAAAAGAAAGAGACAGAGAAAGAAGAGGGAAGTATGCTTGTGTCCGTCTGTCTGGCCGACTCATGGAAGGAGAAATCCTGCTAGATGTCTGTGTCTGTTACGAATTGAAGTATTTGACTGTTGTTGGTTTGTTTGTGTTAAGGTGCTGTTATCAGCAATGGAAGCAAACACCTGGTCTCCAGGGCATAATGGCTGTGTGGGTGGGTGCAGGGAATGGGTTCAGCCCATGTGGCTTTTTTTTCTTTCACGGTCCCCAAATCTGTTCCACCCTCGATGTGGAGGACATCTGCCCTCTAGGGAAGAATAATTTGAACTCTCTGGGTCATTTCTCTCTCTTCTCTTTCTTTCGCTTCTGTGCACACAAACCGAATGTCTTCCCTTAACAGAAAGGAAATACTTAAATCCCCAAGTTCTTTAATCAGGAGGGAGAGACAGAGACTGGGACAAGGCAAACACTTTCTGTCTTTTCTCTTCCTCCATCCATGGGTCTGTACATATGTCCAAGGGCTGATGGTGGTGTGATGCTCTCTGCCTGATGTCTATGCTGTAAGCTGATGCTTCTCTTTACATGAGGGAATCCCTGTCCCTTAATGAAAGGACACTGTATTATCAAGCTTATCTAAATGCCTGCGTAGAAACAGTCTTCCTTCTCCAGCTGCAGTCAGAGATATGAGAGGTTGGAAAACCAGGATTTGGTGGTAGGACAGGACAGAAGGTGGCCTTGGGGACCATGGCACAGTTCACTGCTTTGAGACATCAAGAAAGTCGGGCTTCCTCTTCTGAGGCACCAGGGGTCAAGTGCCTGCTGAGTGGGTTTGGGGAGAACAATGGAGACACTGTGAAGCGTCTGTTCTTGTGCCTGTTGAACAGGGGGTGGCAAACACATGCTAGGGTGGTGGGGCCTCCTCACATAGGGACTTACAATAGCATTACATTCCCCCTGAAGACTGGCTTTCCCAGTCTTTGGTTTTCTTGTTGTTTTAATTTGGTAAATTCATGTACTAGTACAAACTCCCAAACTGGGAATTAGAGACTCAATCATCAACTGTATGTGAAGGGGATGGGGGGAAGCTCAGTGGCTGAGGGCCTGAGTTCAAATCTCTAGACCCCACATAAAAGTCATATGTAGCTGCAGATGCCTGTAATTCAGCACTGCAAAGGGCATGTTTAGGAGGGTCTATCAGCCTAGCTTGAGGTTCAGTGAGAGACTCTGTCAAGGGAATAGGTAATAGAGTAGGACAACCAAAACACACTTGTGCGCGTGCACACACACACACACACACACACACACACACACACACACGCTGAACGAGGGAAGCCTGCCCTCACAGCTCAATTCTATGCCTGTGGAGTAGCAAGGAGACAGCACTACAGGAACAATGGCTAATGAGGAGTCTGGCAGGGAGGAAGTTCAGACTATAGAGGGGGAAGTTTCTGGAAAAATGAACAGGTTGAGTTTTGGTTCTGTCTTTTAGTTGTGCTGGTTGCAATACAATCTCTACAGAACTTAACACTGATGGATTTGAAGACCAGGAGGAACTCCCAGTTTTATCAGATAACAATGTGGGGGGGAAGGAGGAGAGAATAAAAATATGAAGTCTGCATTCTCAGAAGATGTATGATATTTTTACACAAAGCAAAAGTAATGTTACAACTCAGAGAGAGAGGGGGGAAGGAAGGAGAGAGAGAGAAAGAGAGGGAGAGAGGGAGATAGAGAGAGGGAGAGAGAAGGAGGGAGGGAGAGGGAGGGAGAGAGGGAAGGAGAGAGAAAGGGAGGGGGGGGGAGAGAGAATGAATTAACCTAAGGATCGCAAGCAACCAGGTGTAGTAGTTCATACCTGTGGAGTCAGGATTCTGGGGGCTGATGCAGGAGGAGCTTGAATTCGATGTCAGCCTGAGCTACAGAGGGAGAGCCATGTGTGTATGTGTGTGTGTGTGTATGTGTGTGTGTGTGTGTGTGTGTGTGTGTGTGAGAGAGAGAGAGAGAGAGAGAGAGAGAGAGAGAGAGAGAGAGAGAGAGAGAGAGAGCCTGAGGAGAGGTGAATGGTAGAACATTTGCCTACCATGTGCAAGGCTCAAGGTTCCATGCCCACCATTGCAACGGAAAGAGAAAGGAGATGCCCAACTATATTTAAAAGCAGAGAGTGACACACAGTGTGCAGTGATGTTTGTGCATAAGAGAGTGGCAGCATGGGACTGCATGCATGGCTGTTTCATGAAGTTCTCCTGCAGGGGGAAATCAGGTGGTGGAGTAAGACCTCAAGTGTGCACCTCAGAAAACCAACAAGAACTCCTGACTCTGCGAAGGGCAGGCCTTTCCTCTTCAGGACACCCATGCTCCCTTCTGAGCATAGACAAGGAGAAGGGAAAATCTTGAATCACTGGCAATCATTATGACCCAAGGCAGTGCTCCAGGTCAAACACACATCACAACCTCCACAAGGCCAGGTAAGAAAGTGACTTTCTCAGCTACCCACTAAATATCTCAGTGTGGTTGGCTGACAGGAGGGGAGCTAGCTAGCCCAGCCCGACACCCCATGTGACTCATCGTAAAGAGAATGTAAGAACTGGCTTCACTCTCCAGACAGACCTGATATTTTCACCCTTAGAATGTTCTGGAGTTTGTATGATCTCACCTCCAGTGGCCCTAGTAAATCACACCCACCTTGCTGACAAGGACATGGAGGCCTGGGGTGGGTGATGGCTGAGTGGAAAGCCCCAGAGCTTTGTGAGCACAGGATGCCCAGGAAGCCTGTCACTTCTCAGAGCCCCGCTGTGGGTGCTGTGGGTGTTTGTGTTTCCCAGTGGGGTCAAGGTCTTACCCACGTGGAGGGGGAAAAAAACAAAATAGACAACACACCTGTTGAGAAATGCAAGGACAGCAGTCGCCTTCAGGATCTGCCAGGACAGACTGTCCAGTCCTGTTTGTTCTGTGACTCGAGGGGTTAGACCACACAGGCCTTTTCAGGGCTGAGGATGCCCTGCAATCAGGTCAGGAATGCTGATCGGGTCCCAGGAGAACATACAGTCTCTCTGGCTTTTAATCCCACAGGAGGTGGATGTCGAAGACAACTGGCCCAGTGCCTTCTTTGGCAGAATCATAGGATTTATGGGAAATGACTGTGTGCTCTGTTGACTTTTCATAGTTTTCTTCGTGGGGCATTTAAGGTGTAGAGCATTGAATATAAATAGAAATAATGAAAAAAAAACACATGTATTTAAAAATGGAATTGGACATCAAAGGCTCTGTTCAGGATGTGACCTCTTCATCGGTGTGGTTTTCTTTGTAATGGAACATGGGTCATGTTGCCTTTTCTGTGTGGGGTGATCACCTCCCCTGGCCCCCCTGAAGCCAGGGGAGGCACTGAAGGCACGGAAGCACAAGGCTCCAGTGATGGACATAAGCTGAGAGGAACCCGCTGACTCGAGCTGGATCCATTGTTCTTCTTCATGTCTGTGTGGAGGCTGAGTTATGGGAACAAGGGAGATTAATGACAGGAAGTAGAAGCCCATCAAAGGCAAGGAAGCAACAGATCAGAGCTGCTGGCTGGAGGGAGGGGCCAGCTTGGCAAATGGATGAGGTCACACTGAATTCAGCAGTGCAGTGGTCAGCGCTGCATGGTCTGATGCCAGCTGCACAGAGGCCAGCAGGTGGGGATACCAAGGCACAAAGATCACACTCGTCACGGAGCTCTGGGGCTAGACCCAAACACTGGATAGAGGCCGTACAATTAATTTGTTAAAAATGTCCCATGGATAGAATTATCTTTGTAGCATAACTGATTCAGCAAGGAGGGAAGGAAGGAAGGAAGGAAGGAAGGAAGGAAGGAAGGAAGGAAGGAGCATGAGAGGCCCAGCAAGAAGTAGAATAAAGGAGCAATAAGCCCCAAAATTCAGTTGAAATAAATTTTGGTGGTAAATCAGAGAGAAGACAAACCCTAATAAACATTTTGTGTCAAGACAAAGTAATTCAACATGGGTTCTGTAGGGAAGCCACATGTGATTCTGTTTGTCACCCTCCTAGAGAACCCAGCCACCACTTAAAATTTGGTGAGTTTTGTAAGCATGCTGGGCTTGGAGTTCCTGGTAAAGTGTTACATGTGTACACACACACACACACACACACACACACACACACACCACACTCCACCTTATGTAGCTAAGTCAGATCTGGCACCGAGCATCAGACACCGGAAGGGGAAGTACAGAGGATTGAGCATTCTCTCAGCCTGGAGTTAAGGAGAATCTCCAGCATTGCAGATTAACAGAGGCATGCAAAGTCTAGAGGACGGAGGGCCGAGGCTCGGGAGTTTCGGGCATACAAACCTCATTTTAGCCAGCTCGTGAGCATCATTTGGGAAAGGAAACACTGTCTCTGAACCCAGGGCACAGTCAAGAGGTGTAAGAGAAGGCTAGCCAACGTCACCAGAGCAGTAGACTATTGCTACCCAGGTCTGACTATCACTACACTCTTGGGGAGGGGAGAGAAGGCTAGACCTCACTGAATCTGAGAGAGACTTTTGTGTAGACCTGGGGAGGAACAAAGGTCAGGAGAACCGAAGGGGTCCAGTTGGTCCCCTCAATTTTCAGATCTAGATGCCATCTCTCACACTGGGTAAACCTGGATCAGCAGCATCCGAGAGCCCGAGTCAATTCATCATTTAACTTATTTTTGCAAAGCAGGTGTTTCCCCCCCTCCCTTTTTTTCTTTTATAGACAAGAATTAGAGAATGGCCTCCAGCTAAACCTCGGGAGTCCCCACAGAACAAACCCTCAGAGAGAGGAATCACTGAAGGAGAAAATAAAGATGACAAGGAGGGCTGCCTCTTAATAAACATGATCGCACTGTCAGCACGCATTATTTATTACTGCTCGTCGCTGATTTACTGTCCCCAAACGTGTGATCTAATAGAGAGGAGTGTACACATGCTGGTGTGGGTGCCCCATGACTCTCCTGTACCTCCTTAAGTAAACAAACAAATAAACAAACAAATAAGTAAATGAAAGCATATAGTAACCCCACATGTTTGGGGTAGGGAGGTTGTCTCTGATGTGATGATTATAAACTATGTCATCTGGTTTTTCTTTTTCTCTGATTTTTTTCTTCCCCTTTGGAAGACCAATAGATAGAATGAAGTCATTATCCTTGAGAGTGATACTGCGAGTCGCTATTAGTAAGCGTCATTGCCTTGCCAGGGGCTCACTCTGTGACACCACAAGTCCTTCAGAGAGCATACTGGCATTCCGCCCCTCTCATAGACATGGACTGGAGGGGAGGCTCAGCAAGTCCAAGAACCTTGCCTGAAATCACACAGCTAGATGTGGCTGAGTTGAGTGGAATTAGAACTCAGGTCTCTGGCTGCAGAGCCTGTTTTGAATTGCTTTTAATGAGTGTGTTCTCTGCCAGTCATGAGAAGTGGGAGGCTTGAGTCATGTGAGGTCAGCATGCGTCCAGCTTCTAAAGTCACCATTGACTCGTGAAGGGTCCTCCTGAGACCAGTTAACACTGGGAGAGGGCAAGGGAAGTGCCCTTTGTCCTCTCCTATATAGAACTCTTTTTTTTTTTTTTTTTTTTGATCCAAGATGGCTGATGGGATGCAATCCAGGGTGGCCTGAATCTTTCCTTTGAGCTCTGTTGAGAAGTAGACACTATGTCACACATTCCAAGTTGTTTATTTTTACATGTTTACATTCCTATTGAGAAACTCATGACTACATATATGTAAACACGAAGTATTGATGTAAAGAACTAAACGTGTGTTTAATTCTCTTGATAAAGATTAGCCAGAAACATGACTATGAATGATTCAAAAGCCCAAATACTTTAATCCTTATTCTTTGGCACTAAATTAAAAATCCTCTACTTTATACATACTGGCTTTGTGTGTGTGTGTGTGTGCGTGTATACTCATATGTGTGCTGGTATGTGAGCCCGTGCACACACATGAAGAGGCCAGAGTGGGGCATCAGGTGTCTTCTCCAGACCTTCACTTTATTGTCTTGTAACAGGGTCTCTCACTGGACTGAATGAAAGCTTGCTGTTTTGGTTCATGTGGCTGTCAGTGAAGTCATGGGATTCACCTGTCTGTCTGACTTTTAACATGGGTGTTGAAGGTTTGAACTCAGGTCTTCATGCTTACAAGTGCTCTATCTAACCCACTGAGCCATCTTCCCAATCCTGTTATTAGTGTGTTATAGTGACCTGTGGCTCCTTCCTTCCTCAGAAGGGAATTTAAAACAGCCCTGAGCCTTTCTGAAAACGTTGACATGGGGTTGTTGACATGGCAAGGAGAGCCTACGGACTGATGGCCAACAGGTAAAGAGAAGAATGCTGGGAGATAGGCTGGGCCCAGGTTGAGAGCATGATTGTGTGTGTGTGTGTGTGTGTGTGTGTGTGTGTGTGTGTCCTGGTCTTTCTGTGCTCAGTCTGGTTGCATGGCACTCACAGTCTCAGCATTGATGTCATGCCTCCACCAAACCTTAGCCGTCCCTTCTTTCTGGTTTCCTCTCCCACTATGGCATCTTCTCTGTCATGTTTAGTGAGATCTTGCAGTAAGTCCATTTGATTCCTTCTATGGCCTCTGCATCCCTTATCTGAGTGCATGTTACCCCAGAGGGGCATCTACAATGTGAGCTGCTTTTCATTCTCCTTGAACATATACTTTTAGTACCTAGCTTACTGCCTGACTAGTACTTACAGACCACTATGTACTTGGTGAATACAGACTCCCTAATAAAAACACAAATAAGCAGATCTACACAGACACACCCACAGGTTAACAAAGATACACACACACACAAATGAACACATGGAAACACATAGAGGCACCATATGCACACAGGCACACAGATGCACAGATACACACATGCACACACATGCACACACACACACACACACACACACACACACACACACGCACGCACATGCACTCGAGAGAGCACACACAACTAGACCACTTAAGACATTTTGTTATTCATTCTCTTTCTGTCTCTCTCCACCCCCTCTCCCTTTCTTTTTCTTTAATTTTTTTTCTTTCTTCTGCCAGTAGTTATTGAACCAACCTCTCTGCTACAAGTCAAGGATGGATTAGCAAATAGGACAGAACATTCTGGAAGCATCCCCAGGCTTCAGCACATTTTTGCATCTTACTTCCTTTGCTTTCTCTTTCTGGAGGGTTGTTGAGTATCAGCCTTACCTCTCCCTGGTGAGGATCAGTGAGCATATGCAGATTCTTGGGGTACTTGTCAAGCAGCTACAAATGACTACCCCCAGACTTCTGTCTATAGGCTTCAGGCTCCCTCTCTCCCATATATATATATATATATATATTTGTGTGTGTCCAGCGCCTGAAGCATATCTTGTAATATATGCTATTTTGTTTTGAGATCTACTGTTGTTCACCAAAAATACAACTCTGTTACTAACCCCACCAGCTGCAGAATGACACCTTTGTGGACACTAAAAACAATTTAAAGGCATGTCACAATAGCGATTCTCTTTGTTAATAGCCCTGCTCAATAACATTAGATTGCATAAACCTTCCCGAGCCATCTGACAAATAATTCACCTTTACACACTCCAAAGTAAGCCCCATCTCACTGACAAATCTACGTCTACACTAACCTGCAAACACAGGGCTTCTTTGTCCCATGACAACTGCTATTTTTTTTTTTTTTTAGGTCAGTGGCACCCTGCTTTCGACACTTCTCCCTGGCACAGTCCCAACCATACGTGGGGCATTACGTCAGGGGCACTCGCAGTGCCTCCCTCCCATCCTCTGGAAGGCAGCCTCACAACAATTCCACAAGGGTCTCTTTGTGGATGCTGCAGCGCCATTTCTGATCCGTGAGTGTGCACTCTGAGGGGGTCTTTCATGAGACAGAGCTTTTGTGTCTGTAGGTTCAGATGGTTTTAAATGAACCCGCTGTGGTGGCAGGAACACAGGCTTTTAATCTGGGACTCCGAGACCTCAAGAGTTTGATGGTTTCAGCCATTCTGAGGAAACACATACAGAAAACAAGCAAACCCTAGAACCCGTGTCTCATGGGAAGCTTAGTGTTCTGTTGATTATAACCATAGGTAAGGCTGGAGAGAGAGCTCAGTGGTTAATAGCAATGGTAGCTCTGCACCTGTGCAGTCGGTCACAACTGCCCATAACTTCGGTTCTGGTAGATCTGACTCCCTCTTTTTGATCTCGGCAGGCAGCAGGCTCATACATGGTGTAAGCAAAACACTCATATAGCACTCAGCAAGCAGAAGCAGCAGGATCGTCATAAGTTCAAGGGCAGCCTAGTCTACATAGAAAATCACAGGCTAGCCAGGGCTACATACTGAGACCTTGCCTCGAATGAGTGAATGAATAAATGAATGAATGAATGAGTGAAGCCAACAAGCAAGCATACCTAAGGTGCTTTTGCCACAAGCAGGCACTGCTAAAGCTCTCCACATGTAAACTTCATCTCACCTTCATCAAGAATGCATCCTCCACTTTACTGAAAGAGCAGAGTAGGCTCAGAGGGGTTGGTAACACAGCCAGGGTCACACAGCCAGGAAGAGTGTAGTACACAGCCTGTCTCCCAGTGTGCTGTCTCCCAGGGAAGCATGGGGAGATGCTAAGATGGAGTAATCGTCACCAAGCTCTGCCAACATGGGCAAAGAGAACACAGAGATGACTGGATATATTTAGCAGAAATTAAGTTTGGGCTTGAAGTTGGCTTTCTCTAACAACCATACTAAATAGACAGTTACTCAACACTCCATTTGGCCTGGAAGATGTTACCTCAACACAGAGAATCTGCCAGGCAGTGGTGGCGCATGTCTTTAATCCCAGCACTTGGGAGGCAGAGGCAGGTGGATTTCTGAGTTCGAGACCAGCCTGGTCTACAGAGTGAGTTCCAGGACAGCCAGGGCTACACAGAGAAACCCTGTCTCAAAAACCAAAAAACCAAAAAAACAAAAACCAACCAACCAACCAACAAACAAAAAACACAGAGAATTTTTTTCATAGCTTTGGAAGTGGTGGACGTTTTCGTTTCCAAGGGCAGCTTTGGGGTCATGGGTTTCTAAGGGCATGCACAGGTTGAGGGCTCAGGCTCTTCTCTAGCCATCTTTGGCCCTACTTGAAATGCTTCCTTCCTCTGAGCTTCTGTTCCATAGAGTGGCCAGATGCATTGTGGGCCTCCGAATTTCTGCCCTCCTCATCTGTCCCCTTTGCTGCTTGACTCCATTGTGTTTTCTCCCTCTCCTACTTAATATGACATGTGACATTCCGTCAATTAGAATGTCAATTAGAACGTCTGACTTACTGCTCTGTGGTAAAAATGCCTGGGTTAGAGTTGAGAGCTGCCTGGCTCCATCTTCAAGGAGACCAACCTCATTCAACTGACAGCGCACCACTTTATGAACATGCCAGGGGTGGAGGGTTGGGGGTGGGGCTCCCTCCCACACCAGCTGAGCCTTGTAGCAGACCTGGAAGCTCACTACAGAGTTCTGAACTCAAATCATTTGAGTCTGGTGCAGCTCAGTCTACCCCAGTCCAGCTGGACTGCCCACAGACTACTGAGCCGAAGAAGTCCATCTTGCTTTACATGACTGAGGCTTGGGGATGTTTGTTACACAGCATTTTCCTGGCAGTACATGACTGATACAGAGAATATTTCTTTCCAAGAAACTGCTTCGGGCTTCTTGCAATGAGGATGGTAGGAAGATCTACCTTACAGGTGACATAAGATCCTGTGGACCTCTTTAACTCTTCCCACCCTCAAGCCTCTGAGTAAAATGATATGACCCTCTACACACACGCACGCACACACGCGCACACACACATACACACATGCACGCGCACTCGCGCACAGAGGCACAGAAAAGAAATCTCTTTCTTTCTTTCTTTCTTTCTTTCTTTCTTTCTTTCTTTCTTTCT
>JADRCD010219738.1:18892-49274 GCA_019843815.1 Montemys delectorum
TCTTTCTTTCTTTCTTTCTTTCTTTCTTTCTTTCTTTCTTTCTTTCTTTCTTTCTTTCTTTCTTTCTTTTAAAGCATCTGGCATCTAATAAGACACAGATCTGGTATGAAATATATAGAAGTGGCAGGAGAGACTAGAGTCTTCCTGTGAAGATAGTCTCCCCTTTGTTGCTAAGCCTTTACTATAGTTACCAGCTCTGGTTGTCAGCTTGTGACTAAAAGGCAGAAATATAGTACATTGTCCTTGGCTTTTGTCTCTAGAAGGTTGGCAGTGGGTTGAGGAGCAGTGACCTGGCCACAGTTGAGGTTTGAGTGGGAGCCTCCCACCCTTCCTACCCACACCAGGTGCAAAGCCGATCTTTACCTGTGGGACTCGATGGGACAGGAGGTGGGGAAATTTGCTCAGCAAGTGGCAGCCAGCACCCTAGGGCTGAGCTGTGGCAGCTGTCAGGGCATGCCTGCTCACAGCCTGGCCCAGTGACTCTGGAGGGCATCATGGCTGACTCGCTGCGGACTCATGGGCTGTATGCTGTTCCAGAGAAACATCCTTGTCCTTTCAGATAGGCATCCTCTGAGGACCACTGGCTCAACTTTCTGGGAGAAAGACTCCATCACACGTTAGGAGTCTAGTGTTCTGCTCATCCTGCCAAACAGAGTGATCCATTAGAAGCCCAGACCATGAAAGAACAGTGGCCTCAGTTCCATCCAGATTCTCATAGAAGATGCTGGCCTAGAAGTTATCCGCTGGCCATCCTGCTGTGTCTTCTGGGAGATATCTTTTCTTTAGCCTGTTTGGGGTTTGTGTAAATAAAATGTATTGTCAGCTTTTTAAAACCAGAAGATATCTATCCCAGGCTAAAAGGGATGCATGCTTCTGGTTTCTCTTAGAGGGGATAAAAGGGATATATAACCAATTTCCCAAATGGTCATATTGCACGGGGCTGGGAGCAGCTGCTTCTTTTATGAACAACGCTGGTTCAGTTTAACACAGACCCCACTGCTCCCTGTAGCCTGGCCAATGAAAAGGTGCAGTGCCAATAGCTGGGTGTCACTGTCCCTGTTTCTGAAGACATTAGTTCTGAAAATTCCTTGACAACCATGCGGTGAAAAGTCAGGAGTGCTGCAAAGAGAGTGCTGTCAGCTTTGCTCTCTCAATTCAGTTCTGGGCATTTGCTGTCTGATCTTAAATCCCAGCCCCAAGATGGCTTAGCAATGGACTGTGGAGACGGCTCAGTCAGAAAGATGTCTGCTGTACAAGTCTGAAGCTGATCCCTCAGTCCCGTATGTGTAAAAGCCAGCTATGGTGGCACTGTGCAGCTGTACTCTTAAAGCTAGAGAGGAGGAGGCAGGAGGATCCCCGGGGGCTTCGTAGTCAGAAAGTCAAGCCAATGGGATGCACTCTAGACCATGACTTCAAAACTAAGGAGAGATGAAAAGGCAACTGATGTTGACCGTTGGCTTACACACACACACACACACACACACACACACACACACACACGTGAACACACCCCAAACACATGTACATCCTACACACATGTGCACACCCTTGCATTGTACACACAGACACAGAGACAGACAAACACACATGCATGGGTGTGACAACCTGAGATAGCACCTATCCATTCATCTACCGCCACCTATGAGTACCAACCCCCTGCACCCACCCCCGCACACACCCCCCCCACACACAGCTAGGGAGCCACAGCCCCCTCCCCCCCACACACACACAGCTAGGGAGCCACAGCTAAAGAATTCCTTGTAAACGGTGGTGGCTTCCTCTGTTGGAAGTATTTTTAATTTCTCCCCAAACAGAAACATTAGTTTTCCAAGGAGTCCAACTTATTTGTTAAGGGGTGTGGGGGGAGTAGGAAACCAAACATTCTATCTCTGGAACTTTAGTAAGACTCTGAAAGGGGTAGCAAAAAATGTGTGGTGGCAAATAAAAAAAAAAAAAAAAAAAAAAAAAAAAAAACAGGGAAAAGCCATTTGCGAAGAACTATTTGTATCGAACATCATGAGAAAATAGGACCATCCCTGGTAATTTCACACATCTCCTATGATTTGATTGTCAGTAATGAAGCCCACAGGAGAGTGATAAATGTGTAGAAGAAAAGTATCTATTTCACTTATGTGGCAAATTATGCAACTTGCGGCTTGATAGCACTCGGCAAAATACAAATGTATTTGAATGGAATTCAAATGGCTGCTCTTTGCCTAAGACACAGGTAACATCGCCAGGGGCCCCGTCTCTGGGTTTTCATAAGAGGTAAGAGTTTAAGTAATAGTAGCAGTATTACAAAATTACCTTTAAACACTGAAAACATTTTTACTTTGTTACAGGGTGTAATTTCCACTTTTTCCCTCTAATGGCTCATATACAGAAAATGATACACTAATGCAATCTTTCAAATTTAGTTACCTTTTTTTGTATTCTAAAATTATATGTTCTCATCGGTGCCCCGTTTGTCAGACTCTAGGATCCATTTATTTCCTGGTTCTTATGGTTCCATAATTTATCTTTCTTGTCACAGAACTTTCATAAACTTTTTTTTCCCCCAAGACACAAAACAGTCGCAATAAACCCTGACAAAAATGCTTCCAGCTCAACTTTTGAAATCTTTCAATTATGTTTTGAACGATTATCATACTTCTGCCCACTGCTGTGCTATGAAATCTATGTGGAGTGACATCTGAGGGGGAAGAATTGCTTGATGAGAGACTCAGTTTAAACCATTTGGATTTCTTTCCCTTTTTATGATGTGGCCTATGGATTTGTATTCCTGATCTTTCCACATGGAGAAAGTAAGATGACAAGAGTTCTATCAGGGGCCAAAGGGAGGTAATATATCTGCCGAGCATCAATTATCCAGAGGAAGTGGGACAGGGAGTAATTGTAAATTGTGAGACTTTGGGCATGTCATAGATAGCTTTAATTGCCAACTTGTCAAGGCCTAGAGTCATCTGAGAAGGGAATTTCAATTGAGGTATTTCCTACATGAAACTGGCCTGTGAATATTCATGTGATGGATTGTCTTGATTACTAGTTGATGTAAGATGTCCAGTCCACTGTGGGTAGCACTATTCCCTAGGCAGGTGGTCCTGGGCTGTATAAGAAATCTAGCTGAATGCTAGTTAGCCTCAGTAGGTGAGTCAAGAAGTGGCATTCCTCCATACTTTCTGCTTCAAGTTCATGCTTGAGTTCCTGTTCTGACTTCTTTCAATGACCTATTGTGACCCGTAAGTATAAGATGAAATAAATACTAACAGAAATCAAACTAGCACAGGATAGCCGAGGAAGATGTATAGCAGGAAGGTATAGCCACAGGGGTTTTACCAAACACAAAATAAAATGTAGACATTCTCAAACTATTAGAAGACCCCAGGACTAAATTTGGATCTACTTAGCCCAATCTTTATCACCAGGCCATAGATACTCAGTAGAGACCCCGGACAAATGCCGAAGGAAACCCCAGACTGATAAGTCCAACCACAGAATGATTTCCAAGCATGATTTAGTTGTTCTAAAAGACACACCATAGTAGTCATAAAAACACACCTTACTCAAGCTAGTATCCCAAGCATCTCTCTTTTAACACAAAGCTAGCAGACTCTTCTTGTCACTGTTGGGACCCAGGAACATGACATATAGTAACTAAGGGAGACTCTATCACCAAGCTTTACTCCTTGCCTCTGGAAAAGGCTCTGTTCTCTTTTTAAAAACACAGCTTCAGACTTCTGGGGATATTTGAAAGGTATGGCGCACCACAGTTGGAATCTGCCACACACCAAGTGTTTAGTCACCATATGTGACCCCAATTGTCGCTCTGACCAATGAGGTACAGCAGGTACCTAGCAGAGATCAAATAAAGAGTTAATAATTAAACCAATGTATGCATTTCCCCCTTTGGATGCTTGACGGGTCCCACCATGCTCTCCTCTGGGGAGCCATCCTGACGCTGTCTGCTGGACGTCCCGTCTGAGTTTTGCTCCAGAGATTATCCTTAGAGCCTGACAGTGGGATGTTAGGGCATCTCCTTGAAATTCTTGGTTGATTGATATGGGCTATCAAACTCCTGTCTTGGAGTACAAAAAGAACACGGGCACCATGATGTATGTCTCAGAGCTTCTTGTCTGTGCTTCAGATATGAACGGTGACTTAGCAGGAGACTGTACCTCCTACTCTTGACCAGCTCTCCCCTGTGGTCATCACTCCTGAGGCTCCTCCCTCAATCAGATGCCTGCTCCCAGACGCCCACCTCAGACTTTGCTTCTAATCGACTTGAGGGGACTGGGATGGCCCTTCTCTCTTGCCCTTCTCCTCGTTCCCCCCATCTTCTCCTCAGTTTAACGCTCCCATTAACTGTTAAACCACCTCCCTGGTTTAACTGTATTCATTTCTTAGAAAAATCCTTCTAAATATCTTTCTTCCAGAGCCCTCAGACTCTTAGTATGCAGCTCTGTAAGTAAGGTTTTCCCAGCATAGTGTAGGTCCTCAAAGGCGTTCGGCTTTCCTACCTGGATATTTATTCTACCCCAGAAATGCACCAGTAAATTTTGTGAGCCTGTCAATCAAGCAGTTGGGATCAACAGCACAATCTGTTACTTTACAATTCCACAATCTCCTACGTGATCAAGGGAAAGATAAGTTTGTCACTCTTAGGTAGTATAACTGTCACATGACTTCATGAAGGTGGACCCCTCTCAGGCTCCTCACCTGGCTGCCATTTCAACCCTTTGGTGATGAGGAGACTGGTGAATGAAGAGAAATCTTAGAAGACATTCTTTAGATTATGCAGAAATGTTAATTGGGCTCATTGCAGAGCCAAAAGACTAAATAAGAGAGCAGGGTAGGATCGCAGTGGGAGGTATTTGCTTCTGTGATTCTGGCTTTAAAACATGCTGTGTCAATTTATACTCCTGAGTGTGAGGCGGTGCCAGTGAGTGTGCTACGGGCCCTTTGCACTCATGGCTCTGCTTCTGTGGTAGCTGTTGTCTTGGGCTTTTGCACATGTGGCTGCCATACTGTACCTAGGCTTCTGCTCAACCTAAAGTTCTTTTTGTGATATTTTTTGTCAGTAGCTGGTCTTCCTCCACACTCAACTGTCAGCTGAGTCCCCTCACTAGAGAATAGGTACCTTGGGCTGTCATCTTCTCTTCTAATACCCTGGAGCCTAGAACTTTATCTGATACTCACTGAGTGTTTGAGGGAGAGGGAGAGGGAGAGGGAGAGAATGTGAGTGTGTGTGTGCGAGTGTGTGTGTGTGTGTGTGTGTGTGCGTGTGTGTGTGTGTGTGTGTGTGTGTGTGTGTGTATAGCTCACATGATGGGACCAGCACCTTAAAGTAAGAGATTTAGGCTAATTTCCTGTCTCCCTATCCCACTTCCGGTCATCTTGCTTTTCCATGTTTCTAAACCAGGAAGTGGACCCTCATCTTCCAGAACTCTGAGAAAGAAATGTGGCTTGCATAAGCACCCTGGTCTGTCCTAGACTAAGGTGCCCACAGATATCTCTAGGCCTTTGTGCTGTTGGTCTGGAAAGAGCCCCTTGAGACACTCTAGGAAGGAGGATCTAAGATTCGAAGCTTCGGCCATGGTGTTGGCAGCTCCTAGAGCAGGAGCTTGGCCTCAGGTCTGGGTTAACAGGAGAAACACCCTGTCCCCAAGGTCAGGGCTCACATTCGTGCAGTAGGGGAGAAACGGCCCCTCTCCCCTCCCCCCCCCCCCCCCCCCATGCTGTCCCCAGTGGGAATGCTTGGAGCTGATGGTGGTACAGGATTTCTCCTCTTGCTCTAAGGTAGGGGAGGTGACAGTCTGCAGAGCTAGGATCAAAGTAGATGGGTCAGAGCCAAGAGAGGAGAGAAAGACAGACGGCAAAAGAAGGTGGCTGCTTCCTTGTGGCCCTTGAGGATGTCTCAGGTATGTGTGTCCACTATGGGGACACCTTTTGTGAGCAGACCTACCCATTGCTCACAAAATTCATACCCAATGCTCAAATTCATATTTGTGCTCATCCATCCAAAGAATATGTATTGACTGTCTCCGGCCCTGGATTTGATTTTAAGTTTATTAATTATTTTAATTATTATTTTATTGCGTGTATGGTTGTGTGTGTGTGTGTGTGTGTGTGTCTGTGTGCAGTGTGTGTGTTCATGTCAAAGGACAATGGCAATTCTCTCCCTTCATCTTGTTGAAGTGAGCTCTCTTTGCTAGCTGGTCCCCCAGGCTAGCTGGCCTAGAGAATTTCCAGGATTTCTCCTGACTTCTAGGCACTAACCAAAACTGCATGGTATGTTTATGGTTTCCCTCTGTTCTAGAAGTTACGATCCATGAGGGCAAATATGCAGCACCACGCCTAACATGAAGTAGGACGTTGACAGTGTGTGCTGCATGCATGGAGAGGGGACCAACAGGGAACATGGAAAGGACAACAAGATTTCACTCGGCCTCACCACGGGACATCTTGCTCCGGTCCAAAGCATACACTACCTCATGAAGGGAAGACAGCTTGATCTGAAACCCATCCCAGGTCTTCACGCTCCATATCAGCAATGCAGGGGATGCTTTTTAAACATCTGTAAGCTCCTACTTAGCCCATTTGCTGTGCCTGCCTCAGAATTTGCTGGAGGCAAACACACACATACCCCAGGCATGGCATTATCCAAGCAGGAGGACCCAATAATCATGTCTTTCCCCACCTCTTCTCTCAGGGGGATTTTGTGGGGATGAGATTTGTGTGTCAGCCCCATGGGTTGCTTCCTCTGCGCACAGGCTGCCTTTTGGGGTAGACCTGGAGCCGAAGTCAGCCAATACTCTGTGACAGTCTCACTGAGGTGTCCATCTTGTGTCTATATGTGCGTGTGTATGTTCGTGTGTACCCATGCATCTGCGTATGCCCATGTTTGTGCTATGTGTACTCGTGTATACATGTGCCAAGACCAGAGGTCAGGCTCACGTGTCCTTCTTCGGCTGTCATCCATTTTATTTTTTGAGACAGGTTCTTTCCCTGGCCTAAAGCTACCCAAATAATTTAGGCTGGCTGGCCCAGTGAGCCACAGGAATCCATCTGACTTCATCTCCATGATCTTGGGCTTATAAGTATGTATGTACCATCTCTTCTGGATTTTTAATACATATTCTGGAAGGATCAAACTCAGACTTCAAGGCAAAAAGTTGACAGAGTGAGTCACCCCCAGCCCTTGCACCTACATTTCCCAAGTTGCTGACAGAGATAGTAAAAAAGAGTGAGTGTCTGACCCCACAGCAGTAGAAGCAACATTCACTATTAATTATTGACCATTCGCTGTTCCTGGAACAGTCAGCATGGCTCCTCTCATTTTTTTTTTCCCTTGCGACACACTCCTGGGGAATACCCACATTGTGTCTGTGTTCCTGACACAATGGGATCCAGAGATTAGAGGATGTATCCAATGTGTCCCAAATCCCCCCCTGTAGTAAGGCTGGAGGCCAGAGGCACATGATTGGTGTGTGGCTTCTTAGTCAGGCTTCTGAGCACTCACTGGATTCTGATCCTCCATTGAATAGAGGACCATAGACCACAGAGCAGGTAAATGTGTACCCGCTACACGGATCAGGTTAGGAAAGTGGGAGCCATGGGTGACGTAGGCTTGGGTAGCCACTGTCCTGAGGGATGTGAATATTGACTTTTGGCCATGAGCTCTGCACTGTGCTGCATGAGTAAGAGGCAGTGTTGAGTGAGACTGGATAGTCCATTCACAGCTGGATCTTTGTGTGGTGTTCAGACACCACAGGTGGGCAGTCTTACAAAGTCTAATACTTACTAATTTGTGATAAGAGGAGAAGCCTGGGGTATCAAAAGCACAAGGGAGAGAGAGGATTAGCCGACTTTTAAAGAAAGCTGTTTTGCCATTGTTCAAACAGACACTCAAAGTCAGTTCTAGGGCACAGGTTGTTGTTGTTGTTGTTGTTTTCTGGGTATTATCATGGCAGATTCTGGGTGCAGAAGAATACTTTGTTTACCTTGTAGATATTCTGGGCCTCTCTTTAGAGCTTTTAAACAGTTATGTTTACCAAGAGACTCCTATTATCTGAATGTAGCAAATATATGCGGAGCCCCGTCGGCCACATGCCAGCAAACGGAATAGACAAGCAACCATCAGGTAAATTTTAGATACATGAGTGGCTTATAAATAAACATTCAACACACCAAACAGAGATAAACAGACAATAAATAAGTGGATTTAATATGGCTAGATACGTGAAACTATTTCAGAGAGATAAGCAGAAACAGAATAAGGAGAGTCAACTCTACAGCGGTAACAAACAAACAAATTCTGGAGAGCCAAAGTGGGGGAAAGTAAGAGAACTGCCCTCCAGGAATTCCTGATAATGTCAGCAAACATCATTCTCCCGGCTTTCTCTGTAGATGCCAAGCTGGTTAATCTGTTGTAAGCTATACTGTCTACAGACAGAAGATGCAATGCCACAGAGAATATGGAGACCACCTCTTTCCTTTCCCGGACACTGGACTCACGCAGGCTGCTGAAGCAGCAGAGAGAGCCATGGAGACTTAGCTTTTCAGTCCCCTTGCAAGCTGCTGACAGTCTTTGGCTCTACGGACACCTGATGCTTGCACAGCACAGGGCTTGCAAAGTTGCCCCATGGATTCCTTTTGTAGCTCCCTTTCTTGCCTACCTCATTCCTCAGGCCTTCTCCTGAATGGAGATATCAGATTATGTTCAAACTCATGTCCCCAATGTCAGTAGAGGGACATTTATGTTCACGCTGTGAATTTCTTACTAGGATCTCCCTGAATCTGAATACAAATTTAAAGGTAAGGTTTGGCCAGATAGAGCAGTGGGCAAAAAGCATTTACCATGTAAGCCTGATGACATGGATTAGATTCTTGGAACCCACAGAAGGTGCAGGAGACACACACCACAAAGTTCTTTTGACCTCCAGACACATTGGTATATATACTACCACCACACACAGTAAGTACAGTGGGCACCGAACTGGGACCACCGAGGTAGGTTAACTGGCAAAATGTGTTTGCCACACAAGCTTGATGAGCTTGATGAGTCCTGAAACCCACTGAGAAAGCCAGTTACAGTGGCTCTGATCAGTAGTCAGGTACGACAGGAAGTGGATGCAGGAGACTTTTCAGATGTCAGCAGGTCAAAAACACAACACAACTGCAACCCTGCCTCAACATGGGAGAAGGCAAGAGAGCAGACCTCTGGAAGGGGTCCTCTGGCTTCCTGGCACATCCCTGGCACATGTGTACCCATACATGTCACACACACACACACACACACACACACACACACACACATCACTTATAATAACTAAACATAAGATTAAATTTTTTAAAAAGTTTAAGGATAACTAGAAGGAAGAATAGAGAAGGTGGGATCAGTGAGTTAGACGGCATCCTACCTCCCAGTCACAATTAAGGTATTAAGATGGACTCATCAGGATGGAAACTAGCTCAATGTGTTGAAGAAATTCCTAGTAATTTCATGTGGGACTCTATGTTATGTGACATTCAGTGGGACATATGGTATGACACAGGGGTTCTACACACACACACACACACACGCACACCCACACACACATACACAGATGTTCAATTTCCACTTGCCTTTGACACAATTGCTGGACACTACTTTCTCCCACCTGGAAAACCATGCCTTTATTAATATTCTTACCTCCACACCTGTCCACCTGCCCTAAACTTTAGTTGCTCAGTTATATCTACTCTCTGCTAGATACCCCTGACCACTGGCCTATAGGAGCAACCTGTGTGGCCACTCCCTACAAAGTCTCACATGGCTGGTGAACATTTGTCCATCAGAAGTGTGCCGAACTCTCCTCTCCTTTCCTTATGCTTCCTCCAGGGACCCGGACGTCCTGCCTATCCCTTCTACCCAGCAATTGGCCTATGGCTTCTTTACTGGCAGATCAAGAACCAATTGTGGAACATGACCTTCAGCATCAGAACTGGCCCTATACCCCTGCTCCACAGTGATCCTTGTGTTTCAGAGCAACTGGCTTAGAAGGAGAAAGCTCCTTATTAAACCAACTCCTGTCACTTTAAGCCTTGGAGATTTAGGAATTGCTTGTTGTAGCAGCAAAATGTGGCTCATACTGATGGGTGCAATCTCTCTGCTCACTCTTTCTCCCAGCATATGTACTAGGGAAATGATAGTGGCCTATCATGTAACCATTGACTGAATGCCTGCCTTCTCCTGGCTAAAAGTAACTGTCATAATATGTGGAGACATTGTGTCAGATACATCCTTATTCAGGTGACACAGCTGGTCAACTCTCAGTTCTACTTTGATTTGCTAACTTCCCACAATGGCCTCATATTCTCTTCACCACTGTGGCAGGATTTTCCCTGTCCAATTAATTCAAATATTAGTGCAGCAGGAGGCCTGTGATTGGACAGGGAACCGGAAGGCAGAGCTAAGGGTAGCAGAGACAAGGAGTGATACAGGAGAAGGGAGAAGGAAGCAAAATGGAGGACAAACAGGATGACTCAGATTCCATGAGGTTTTAAATAGCCACAGGTAGCTATACTATCATATAGGGTAGAATAATTGGGATAATCTAGGTGAGTAGCTTGTACCATTATCAATTGTCCCTGAACTTATTGTGTGGGCATCTTGTGTATTGAGAATTTATTAATATATAAATCTGACTGATTAATTATAAGTTTCTAGAGTTTTGATTTTACCGGGCTACTGGGAATTGTGATAGCTAACAGTGAGGTGGGCGGTCATTGCATGGGGCTGGCATGGTAACAACCACCAGTGGGAACTTAGTGAGCTGGGTGGAGAGATTTTGGAGCTCTGAGTCAGAAAGTCTCCACAAGATAAGAACTGGCCACTGGAGCCATGTGGCCCACCGGTGCCCGGCATACTGGGAACTTGCCATTCTTTTTAATATTTCTGCAACACACCACCACCACCCCGTAGCAGTTCTCTCTCTCTCTCTCTCCCTTCCACTCTATTTTGTCTTCTTTTCTCCACATCATCCTTTATATCTTTGTAATCATTTAGAAAGCCACATGTAGGTGTTTGGCTCTAGAAACTGCAACTCAAACCCACCATCTGTTTACCATGCCCCCTTCTCCTCAACAACGCAGGACATTTGTATTTATTTGTCTGCTGCTACTTAGCTCACCGTACCCCCAATGAGAGTAAGCATCAATTCCCACAGCCCTCAGTACTCCTCCACCTGGGCGTGGCGGCATCGGGGATCCACAAGCTCTTTCTTTAACTTTATTTTAGGCTTTACATGCGTCTGACTTTATTTTCTCTAAGTGTTCCTCTGCAAGGTACGTGGATTCACTATGGCTCTATTTCCCTCCCCTGCCATCCTATCCCTTATGCTGGCCAGCCATGTCCTAACTTGGGGTGTTCACCTGCCTTGCTTGCTTTCGATGTCCCCCTTTTAAAACCATTTTATTTATTTTTTTAAAATCTTTAAAAATCTTTATATTTATTTCTGATATTTTAAATTTACTCTTGGAGAGTTTAATAGATTAATATATTCTTATTCCATTTATCCCCTCAAACCCTCCTGGGGGGCCCCACATCTTCCCAACTTCATGTCATCATCATCATCATCATTATTATTATTATTATTATTATTATTATTATTATCATTATTTGACATACTGAGTCCAGGTTCTGCTGCTGCCCACATACACACAGGTGTGAGTATCCTCTTGACCAGCACCCCTAGCAGGAACCCATCCCTGAAGAAGTGACCATGCCTCCCTTGGCAGCCATCACCGAACAATAGCTTTTTAGCTCAGGCTAAGGCATGAGTGGTTTTTTTTTTTTTTTTTTTTTTTTTTTATGTGACTAAATCTTTATCATGGGACAGTGATTCTCAATCGATGTTGGCACGTAACATCTTTTCCTTTTGAATCTTCAATCCATGGTTAAAGTCCTTGCTGAACAAGCCTGAGGATCCAAGTTTGAATCTCAAGTACACACTTAAAAATGTTTTATTTGCCCATATATATGTATGCCACGTGCATGCAGTGCCTGCAGAGTCCAGAAGAGGGCACTGGACCCCCTAGAACTGGAACTATAAATGGTGTGATCTGGAAATCAAACCCAGGTCTTCTAGAAGAGCACGCACTGAACTCTACCCCCAAACCATCTCTCCACCCTCTACTTTTTTGTAAAGCTGAGTGTGGCAATGCACATAGACTTGGGGGCGGGGGCTCCTGTTGGTGAACTATTAGCCAATCAGTGAACTTCATGTTAAGAGAGAGACCCTGTCTTAAAAAACAAGCCTGAGAGCTACAGAGATCTCTCCAGTGTCAATCTCCTGCCTCCACACATGCATGGGCTATGTGCACATATACACACACATAGGGAATAAGAAAGGAATTCTCAGTACAAACATGGAATAGCAAATTCTGAAGGTCATGCTACACTGGAGAAAGAAGAGTCAGGCTTCGGTAATGGAGATTAACCAGTAACACCCAGTTAGGGCTGGACTTGGGGAACGTATCTGGGAGTTGACCATAGAGGAACAGGCGACATTCGGGCCAGGTGGGTACTGGACACAAATAATGGGCTTTTCTTGTATTGTAGACTCTTAATTAAGCCAAGGATAGCTCCCAGGAGTGACAATCTCAGATGTCCAAAGTGGCCTGACAATGTCAGATGCAGTGAGGATGGCTGGAGCAGGGAATTATACCTCCTTGGGCTCCAGCTAGCCATGGTCAAGTGGAAACGAGTGTTTGGGATTCAAACAAAAAACAAATAAAGTTTAGACATTGGAAATTTTAGTTAAAGAATTGAAATTTTAAGATGAATTAAAAAAAAAAAAAAGCCCGTGTGCACATGTGCTCATGTTTGTGTCCCTATGCTATGTGTAAAGGTCAGAGGACACACTTGGAGTCAGTTCTTGCCTTCTACCTTGTTGGAGGTAGGCCTCTTGTTTACCAACGTGTAGCAGCCTAGCTGGCTCTCACTTCGTGGATTTCTCCCATCTCAGCCACTCACTGGGGTTATAGACTTGTGCTAATGTGTCTAGCTTTTTTTTTGTGAGTCCCGGGGATCTGAACTCGGTTCCTCACACTTTCCACCCAGTGATGTTAGTGCTCACTGAGCCACCTCCCCAGTGTGCTAATGTGGTTTAATAGTTTGAGGCTCTGACTACCTCTCTGTTGCTAGGCCTTGCTTGCAGGCTGCACATTGAGATCTCTGAGCTTAAAGATGAAGTGAGATGAGAACCCAAGAAAGACAGTGTCTTGAGGAGCCGCAATATTTATAGGGCCATCAGGGTAAAGACAGAGAAAAAGTATTGTACCAGACAGAGAAGGGGCAGAACATCTCTCCAAGTCCCACAAAGTTGACGGACTGTGCTTCTGTTCTCATAGCAGCCAAGGAAGTAACAACATTGACTACATCTACAGGTTAATGCTGGTAACACCCACTGTAAACTTGGGCAGAGGCTGCGCACGGCACACAGAGGCTGAGCAGTGCCGACATTGCAGTCTAGGCAGGTGGGGTGAGCTCAGAGCGGAGGTCAGTGGACAGGTGCTGTGATGATGTCATCAGGGTTGAAGATCTACTGAGTCGGGGAGGTTGTGTACGGAGAGATAGAGCAGAGGGTGGCTTGGTAAAGAGGCTTATATGCAGAGACGGACAGACAGATGGACTGCATATGTTCTCCCCTTCCACCTTGATGTGTCTATGACCCCGGAGATCTGAAGTCAGGTCCTCCCATCTTCCAGGGAAGCACTTGCTTTGCCCACTGAGCCATCTTTCCAGCCCTGGGGCTTCACTTTGAGAGTGCCCTGTTAGGAAGAGATACTAGGAAGAGTTCAAGCTGTGAGAAGACAGAGCTTTCTTCAGAACCGGAGGAAGAGGAAGGAGGAAATGGATGAGGTTGCTGGCGAACAGCGAAGTGGAGGGAGGAGACTGAGTAGACTCTTAGCTTTTGTTTCTAAATAAATCACCCGGACATGGGCCCCATTACTCCTGAGGATACAGATTTGTGGCTGTGGGAAAACTCAAATTAATCATTAAATAGGTCTTGGATATGGAGGAGAGATTCATCATCTAGAAATAGACCAAGAATGGATTATTTCATAGCTTTGGGTTAGGCTCAACTATGCATCGGGACTCCGCCCCCAGGATATGGAAGCCATATGGAAGCTTCCTTGGTGCACCTGGTGATAGAAGCTTCCAGAACAGCATAATCTAAAATCGCTCTCCACTCCTGATACCCAGAAATGATTCTCAGAACTTGTTGCCTGCACCTCCCTTTGTCTTCGGCATGACACATGCCCATTCCAGATGGGGTTGTAAAAGTTAGGTCCTGCCTTCTCCCCACTGGTGCCTTGATTTTAAGAGCTGGGGAGCGCTGGGGAATGTGAAGTTCAGATACAACCTTTGCACTTTAAAATGAAAATCCACCCCCTGCCCCTGTTTACATCATTTCACTACCTGGAACATGAGAGAGAGCAAGGAGGAAAATAACTCTGGCCTGCTCCCCTCATAAAAATGGAGAACTTGCAGGCTCAGGCGCTCAGGGGCGGTGTCACATGCTAACGCCTCTTGGCTTCATGTTGCTTTATTTTAAACTTAAGTTCTCAAAATAAGTGCCTGGGAACTTGAGGTGGAATGCAGTTATAGTTCAGATTCTCAGGCCCCAACGCTAGATTTCTAAATTAAACAACAACAACAACAAAGTGTAGAAATCTACACTTCATATATGTATGTATGTATGTATGTATGTATGTATGTATATATGCGTTCATTCCAGATGGCCTTGAACTACCAACAGTCACCTTGCCTCCACCTCTAAGTGTGTGGATTACAGGCATCGGGCACTATATCCAGCTCAGAAGTCTACACTCATGCAAATTGTCATTTACAGAGAAAATGCTGTCCCCATCCTGATGAAGAGAAATCTCTAGAATCATTGTGCTGGGAGGAGAAGGGCCAGGAGTCCCTACAGCCACACTGTCCTAGCTGAAGAACTCTGGAGTCAGAAGAGAACAGCAGGGTTTGAGAGCTTCCTGGAGTTAGGAGACTGCTAACCACCGAGAGTCCAAGGAGGCCTGACACAGCTGCTAGGACGTCTTTCTACACAGGAGGAAGCGGAGGGCTCAGCTCCATCCATAATCCCTCTGGGAGATGTGGACAGTACAAGAGTTCTCACGTGTATACACACACACATACACACACACACACACACACACACACACACACAGAGTCACACACACAGACACAGACACACAGACAGCACACACACAGTCACACACAGAGACACACACAGAGAGACACACACAGACATATAGACACACACACAGACACATAGACACAGATACACAGACACATAGACACAGACACACACACAGACACACACAGACACACACACACAGTCACACAGATACACACACAGACACACACAGACGCACACACAGATGCACACAGACACACAGTCACACAGACACACACACACAGACACACACAGTCACAAACACAGACAGACACACAAGCAGACAGACACACACAGACATACACAGAGTCACACACAGACACACAGTCACACACGCAGACACACAGACACACACAGACTTACACGAAGACACATACACAATCACACATGCACACACACACACACACACACACACACACACAGGCTCTCATTATGTTAAATGACCCCAGTTGTCAGTACTTTATCCTGTTGTCTATCCTAACTTTGTTTCACAAAATGGATTCTGTAATGCTGCAAAGGCCTGAGAGACACACAAACCGCCCATAGAGGGGGAGGAAGTGGAAACTTTTCATTCAGCGATAAAAGGACATCAAACACGGTGGTCGCACATGTGTTACATGACAGGTAGTTTTGTCTCCTATGACCTTTTGACATGTTCCTGTGAAATCCCTTTGTAGACTATAGATGAGAAAGCTGAGGTTCGGGGAAGTTGAGAGTGCTTTTCTTAAGATCACATGGCTATCATGAAAAAGAGAAGGAACTGAGCCTGTGAAGTTTGTGAGTTCAAGTTCTCAACCACTGGGTAGATGTCTGTCTGTCTGTCTGTCTGTCTATATTCGTACGTACAAAGTTCAGGAGACTCCACAGTGGAGCAGAGCATGGCAGGAGGGGGAGTTTGGATGACTGGGGGACTGTGGAGGAAGGCTGACTCATACGCCTGCATTTTTCAGGCTCTGGTCTCTGTGTTGAGAATCCCAGCACAGCAAAGTGTAGCCCAGCCCAGTGTCAGGTAGAAGGGAAGAACCCTTGCTTTCTCGTCTTTAAAGCTGTGTGTGGTAACAAACACCCCTAGTCCCAGCCCTTGGGAGATGGAGCAGGAGCATGGGATCTGGAGTTCAAGGTCATTCTTGGCAGCATACCCAGTTCGAGGCCACTTTGAGTTACCTGAAACCCTGTTTCAAAAAACCAAACCACCGCACAAGAGAGGTTTTTGAACAAGGAAAGCAAAGTACTGTGGGGCCTCAGAGTGGACCAACCAGGCCCAAGAAGTGAAGCGGCTGCAGCCTCGATGCTCTGGTCAGGCTCACCGGCCAGCTCTTCCAGGGCTCCTCCCACCTGAGTTCTGTCTCCGAGGACGCAGATCTTTAACTAACCATGACTCTATTCTTTGCTATTTGGCTATCACTATTTGTCAGGTGCCAATAATTAACCTCTGCCAGGAATGGTGGGGGCTGTCTTCTCCCCAAATGAACATGGAACCGTGAGCAGGACTGGGCGCTGCAATGGCTCCTGTGGCTCACGTACTTATGTTGGAGACCTTTGGGTGAACTGTTACTTTGAAAAGGAAGGATCAGTTCGAGTTTAAAAGGAGGCTGATTGATCGATGCCAGTCAGGCATTCCTTCATTCTTGGCTCCTCGGAGTCTCTGCAATAAGTTCTTTACGAACACCAGTTTGCTATTAAAGAATGGCATTCATCATAAGCCAAGCGGAGAGGAGCAGTGTCTGAGGAGCACAATACCCCATTTTCAAGCCACACTATCCTTTCTGTTCAACTTGATCTGCCAGGTCATTAATGGTTGAGGCAAAACACACACAGACTTTGGTAAATATTAATCAGAAATGCATGGCCCTTTTCCCTACTCAATTACCCATTACTGGGCTCTGCAGGTGATAATGTCCCGCTAAAACCTCTGATTTGCTTAAAATGCAAGTGAGGGATGCTTTCTGCTGATCTGTAGCAGGGCTCTTAGCAGCCTAAATTGTTTCTTTGTTTCTTGCTTTTCTCTCTCCTTTTTCCTGGTCTGGTGTCTCTGAGTATGTGAGAGCCTGTGTTCAACCCTTCAGCCTTCAGTTATTCAGATCTTCCAGTGCTTTGTAACTCTGGTGTATGCATTTAGATGTCTTGAGACACGAGGGACACATGTGCCCAGTGGTTCTCTGCCTAACCCTACGGAGTTGCACATCACGTCAGTTGTGTGCCATCTCTTTGAACTTGAAGGTCCACCCCTCCTGTTTGGGATCTCATCAGACCATGCAAATTACATCAGCCTTTTAGACCGACTGGAGCAGGTCTAAGTCACTAGGTCTTTTATCGGAGAAGTCATCATTAAAAGTCCATCAGATCAATTGGGCTTTGACATAACTTTAAGGACGCTCTCAGGTGAAATCCATTTCTCTATTCCAAATAAATAAATAAATAAATAAATAAATAAATAAATAAAATAAAGTTCACAGGTGCTGGTAATAAGCTCTCATCGAGTTTGTGTCAGCACCTCAATGAATATTAAAATCCAGGAGGCGGTAGGCGGCTTCATCACGAAACATCAGAACCTGAACCAGAAAAGCCACGCTGAGAGTGTCCAGCTTTGAAGCACTGACAGCAAACTGAATGTGCCTCTGGGCGGCATTAAAGGCTCCACCTGCACTTGAACTTTCTAGGGGTCAGGTTAGTCTGTGCGTGATCCTCAAATTCTCAGCCGGAAGAACAAGCGAGATGATGTATAACTAAGTGAGCATGGATGGTGATCACTGTGGCCATCCTATCTTCCAGCTCTGTTTCAAAGCCAGGCTGGCGTGCTCTGCTTTTCCTCCAAATTGAGCAACAACGTTCACTACCCACTTCCTCCTGGCTTATGTGCAACATTGTGTCTTTCCTCAATAAAAGCTATGGATTAGGTACTGGACTCCTGGCACAATCTGATGCCATGGCAGAGCAGTCTTTAACTTCTTCCGTCTTTAACTTCTTCCTTAGATCCTGAAAGCTGTGTGCTGATCACTTACCAGAGAGGCAGAGGGCCCCAACCTTGCTTCCTTCAACCTTTGCCTGCTGGCTGAAGCAGGTGTAAGTCATGACCTCTCTTGTAGTCAGCTCTTTAAATACAAGAATTACTATGTAGCTCAAGGTACTTGAGAGGTAGCGTTCCTGAATAGGACTTGTAGCTATCTGTCTTTCTACATGGAGGTAGTAGGACCTGAAACTTGCCGGCTTTTGGATAACTTTTGTATTGTCATCCAAAGCACCCGAGTTTATGTGTATAAAGAAAGAACAAGGTGCACGCTATAGGCATGGTACCACCGATATATTCTAATCCTCCCCAACCCCCATTGATATAACCTACTACCCTAGTTAATTTCAACTGTCAACTTGATGGTTAAACCTGAAATCATCTGTAAAGGGAGCCTCAGTTGAGGGATTGCTCACACCTGATTGGCCCATGGGTATGTCAGGGGATGAGGAGGGGCAGGGCGGGGAGGTTGCCTTGATTACTAATTGATGCAGGAAGGCCCCGCCTATTGTGGGTGGCATTACCTCTAGTCAGGAGGACCTGGGTTGCAAAACCAAAGCTAGCTGAGCTTGAGCCTATAAAGTAATGCGCTCCCCCCCCCCCCCCCCCCCCCCCCCCCCGGGCTTCTACCATGCTTCTTTGGATGTGAAATGAGTTCCTTGGTCGGAGGTGACGCTCTGTGGAATTGCAAGTGGGTTTGCCTTGGCTTCCCAAGGACCGATTGTCACCTCTAAGATGAAACGAGCCATTTCCTCCCTTAAGTCTCCTGTTGGCTGGAGTGTTTGACAGCAGCAGAAATCAAGGTGAGACACACACCAAGGGGCTACAGCGATGGAAGGTCAATGCTCTGGCCTAAGTTTGCTGAGCTGCACTATGGATCCCTAAGACACCGTTTTTGTTTGACAATAATGGCTCATTTTCACGCTGGCTAATGAAGGGGATCTACAGGCTGCAGCCAGGATCCAATGTGTATCTATCTGTGAAGCTGTGGGCACTCTCTGAGTTTTACCTAGGCTGTCTGCAGGCTCAGTTAAGTTATAAACAGTTTTCCACCCATGTACTTTATTAAGGAATTTCTTCTCTTGTCCTTGACATTGAGTAGACACAAGGATCCACTCACAGCAAGGCTCATTCCCAGCATGCTTGGAGCACACCGAGCCCTGGGTAGGGGAATTCTAATGAGCTCCTTAGCCCGGGCTGTATACGTAGCACTCTTTATCTTTGATGCAGGAAGTCAGTTTCTATTGAGACACAGCGCTACGAGGAAATTTCTCACTGCCTGAAAGGTTAAGTTTTGGACATGTGCCATAACACCATTAGCTCTTGAATAAAATTGGGGATAAAGAGAGTTCCTCTTGGAACATTGCCTGAAGATGTAGTTGTTATTGCAGAAAGAGGCCCGGATAAGGATATTCCAACAACAATGAAGGCAACTTGCAAGTGAAGTCCCTAAAGAAGTCATTTTAATTAATTTATTTGGAGACAGGGTCTCACTACACAGCCCTGGTTAGTAGGCTGGGACTCATGGTGTAAACCAGGCTGATCTCAAACTCACGGAAAACCCCCTGCCTCTGCATTGGGAATGTTGAACTGAAATGTGAGTAGCACCAAGGCTAGTCTCTAAATGGGTTATTTTAAAGTTAAAAAACCCCTAAGGACTATGGAACTATAAGACAACTGATAAGCATGTGTGCAGTTCATACTTTTGGTTTTTACTTATTTCCGCCTGCGCCATCCACAGCTCTGACTTCTGCAGGAGATCCTAGGAGGAAGAGGCCCCGAACTCCACATTGCCAAAACAAGTTCATGATGTATTTTCCAGCTCCATTCTAATTTCTGATTGCAAAGTGTGTTCCCAGAAGGTGAACCGCAGAAGCAGTCACAATACGATTCGATTAAAGATGATTTTAGAAGGAGAAGAAGAAAGGAGCTCGCTGAAAACTGCTGGAGAAACTGCGAGGACGTGGCGCTGAGCTTGGGTGGTCTCCAAACTCTTGGGAAGGGTGTCAATCATGGCTCATTAGATTAATTGGATGTCTTCATTGTAACCTCTGAAGCTCAAGAATGCAGATGACAGGCAGTTGAGTTGCACAGGCCTATCATCACCCAGCAAGCGGTGTGAGGAGGATTTTAAGTTCAAGGTCAGTTGGTTTGCATAATGAGACCATAGCTCAAAACATCAAGAAAAGCTCCCATCCCCAAAATATGGAAATAAAAGTGAAGGCAAATCATATTTAAAAACTCAGAGCTATTTCCCAGCTTTTACCAAGAAAAATGAGAAGATATCAAAGGTCTTGACGATTATTGGCTCTCCTCAAGGATTGCAAGGCAATAAGACAGAATTTCATGCAATGATAAGAAACCCCTCCCCATCCTCCGTTCTTAATAACCAAATATTATTAAATCAATAATTTTGGCAATGATCTGAACAGGTTATTAAACATCATGAATTATTAAGCTGAAAGTTGGTCAGAGCCCCGAAAATAATTTGAGTTAACAGAATCTCTGGATTTCTAATAAATTATCCACTCATTGACAAAAACATCTCTGCTAAGATTCTTCTGGAACAAGAAAGGCAGATCCCACAGATATCCTTAAGGAAGAGAACACATTCCTTTCTGGATTACAGGAAATTAAAAACCCAGATCGCCAGGATCAAAATAACAGGCGATTAAACAGCCCAAGTCGAAGGTGCGGATGCCTATGGAGAATTAGCTTCCCCATCCGCCCTATCCAGGTGGTTCCCCCACCCCAATGAATATTCCACTGATTACTTCAGAGACCTGAAAAAAATTGGGAAATGGCCATGGATTCGTCAATGCTGGTTGTGCCTCTGGCGAGGGGAAATGGGCATAAAGCAATTAGTCCATGGCCCGTGGCCAGCAGCACTCCGTTCCAGTCGCTTCGCCTTAAGCAAGGAGTGTGTGTAAAAGTATTTTGTCCAGACATTATCCAATAACAGGCAGTGGAATGTGATTTAATTTAGAAGGGACCAGGGGGCAGGAGAGAAGAGGCCTAGGGTGGGCCCCTGAGCAGGCAAAAAGGTCTGGTGGACTTTGACCTTTCTGTGAGATCACATTTACCGTCCCAGAGAATGCTGACACAAACAAGCCATCCTGGCTGTCAGAGAAACTGAAGACAAACAGATGCCCCTCACTCTCTGGCTGCATACCTTCTCCAGTGCAGGCTTCCTGTTCAGATGAGATCTTGCCAAAAAGCATTATCCCGTGCTAGAATTTCCTAATACTAACTCAACTCTGTCATTGACAAGTTTAATGACATGCATTCCCCACCCCCCTTTAACCATTTAGTGCAACATGAGCTCTGAATGTTACCAGGAAGAGAAAACTGAGACCGCAGGGGATTTAGACTTTGGCTTGGGACCACCTGGCAACACATCAGCAAATGGGAAGGCCAAGGCCTTTAGGTCTTTCGACAAGAAAGCCAAGAGATTACAAATAGGTTAGCCGGGCAGGGGCAGGGATCAGGACTCCGTGCCTGCATGCCACGTTGATTCATCTACTTTCTGTGGGGCCTCCGGCGAGTACACACATCTCCATAAGTCTCAAAGTTAGCCACCTCATGGACTTGAAAGCATTCCCCAAAGCCAGCCACTCAGTGGTCTGAGGCCAGCACTAGGCCCCAAGTACACGCTTAGCCACTAGGCAAACAGTGGGTTCTTGGAGGCAGATCCCTTCCATTATGGTGTCCTGTAAGGACAGGAGTAGAAAACAAAACAAAACAAAATGAAACAAAACACTGGCAATAAGTGAAGAATATTGGGAAGAAAATCAACCATGAAATCCTGATGACTATTTTTTGTTTTCGATGTGACAGACTGCGGGATGTTTCTTGGAGGACGTGGTCAAGCCTAAGTTGGAACCTGGGAGCGTATCTAATATATGAGAGCTGCAGAGGGCACCCACAGGCACTGGGGGTGGATAACAGCTGGGTTTAGTGATTTGGGAGCTCAACTGAAGCCCAATGAGAAAACCTCCCTTTAGTAGGAAGCAACTCCACAGCCCATACTTGCCCCTCCTCACAGGACCTGCCTGCATCTTCAGGTGCTCCCGTTTCCCTGTTGATATTTGGTCAACAGGGAGGGTGAGTCCCCTTCCTTTTTTTTTTTTTTTTCATTGAAACTAGATTTATTTGTCGGATCACGGGGTGGCATTTGGACGTGGTCCCAACACACAGGCAGAGCTTTCCTGGCAATTAAATCATGCTAAAACGTAAAGGTAAGAAAATATATTAGGAGAGAGAATTGTAACCACCCAAGGACACAGTCAACCAGAACCTTGGCCCCAGAACTGCATTCTTCCTCTGACCGACAACCCCTACTCTTGAGCTATAGGATAAACCACATAAATCAAAGGACTCTTGGGATAGATAAGGGATAAGCCAACAATAAATCCCTTTAGACTTTCATGTCATTCTCTTGCCTGGGAACTTCACTTCCTTTTGAAAATCAAAAAACGATCATTGAATGTTCTAGATATGTGGAAGGAGCAAAGAAGGAAGTCCCGCCCTCTGACTTCCTACCTACCGTTTGGAGGGTGGCTAACTGACTGGAGACAGCTCATTTCTGTTGAGCAGTGTCACAGGCTGGGTTCCAGTGGGACAATGAAGTTGTCTGTCCTACACATCAGTCATTTACACTTTTATTAACTTAAAAACGGCGCGAGAGACTGCTCATTTTGTGGTTGAGTTACAAATTGCTGACACAGTAGAAAAAGCAGGCATGAACTAAAACAGTTGGATAACCAGTGAAGAACGGAAAGGAATGGCTTTGAATCCTGTAGATTTGTTACCCACGATAATCATACGTTTTGAGTGCTTCTTGTGTGTTAAATGATTTGTGAACTCATCTAACTGAGCTAGGACACAGGCCATACTGTTTCTATTCTCCAGGTCAGCTATTCAAGAGTGTGCTAGTTCCATGTAGCTCGTTAGATGTGTGTGACCCCCAAGTTAGCATTTTTTAAGAGAGGAAGTGTTTGCTTTGGTTTATATTTACTAAAGGATATAGTCAGGGATCCGAGGGGAGGGAAGGTGGACAGAGGCAGTGGGAAAACTCCATAGTCAGGGATCCGAGGAGAGGGGAGGTGGACAGAGGCAGAGAGCAAACTCCATAGTCAGGGATCCGAGGAGAGGGGAGGTGGACAGAGGCAGTGAGCAAACTCCATAGTCAGGGATCCGAGGAGAGGGGACGTGGGCAGAGGCAGAAAGCAAACTCCAAGGAAAATATGTTTTCTAAGGCCAACAGGGCTGAATTCCCAGAGACTACGGCCACATACACTAGACCAGCACAGGTTCAGATGAGACAAAATCCTAGCTCTAAGAAGAAGGAGGAGGCACAAAGTCCCACCCCAAACCACGAAGCTATTTACAATTGGTACCTGCGGGAGGAATGGATATCAGTGTTCTCCAGTGGAGTGACACATGTATGTCATCCACACCTCACACTAGGCCTTATGCTCAGGGGTACTTGGCCAAGACCAAAGGGGCGCCTTTAAAAAAATTATCTTTGTATGTATGTATGTATGTATGTATGTATGTATGTATGTATGTATGCATGCATGTGTCTATGTATGTGAGGGAAAGTTCAGTGGATGCGTGAGAGATCTGGGAGCAGTTGAGGGAGGTAAAATATGACCAAACTATATTGTATAAACATTTTTTTAAAAGAGGGGATGCAATTTTCCATCCTGAGGAAGGCATGGAGCAATGGTATGTGCCTGTGCTGCTCACACTGAGTTCACAGCCAGGAAGCAGAGAGCAGACCGGCAGTGGAATTGGGCTATAAACCCTCAGGGCTGTTCTGCAGGAGCCTCACTCCTCCAATAAAACTCCACCTTCTAAAGCTTCTGCAACCCTCTGACACAGTGACCTTAGGTGGTGGACAAGGGTGAAAACACACAAGCCTATGCAGGACATTTCACATTAAAAGTTCAATGATGACATCAGCTCCATGGGCTCACAGTGGCTCCATCTGCTACTTTCTTCGTCCCAGCGCTTTACTGGCCCAGAATGGCTAAGGTGGGAAGCTGACTTTATCAGGCTTTAAATCTGATGCAGCATTCTGCTGACCCCCAGGAACCCCAGTGTCAGGCAGCCGTGGGAAAACGAAGGCTCTTCCGTCGCCAGCACTTCCGTGTTTCTGCCCAGCTGTGCACATGTGTCTGAAAGGCCACAGGATTCATGGTCTGGGCTATGTTTTTCATTAAAGGTAACAAGCGTTTTCATTACAGCATGAGAGCAGAGCTCTGGAGCAATAGTTTTCCATCTGGTAGCCAGACAGGGGGACCCGTTTTAAGCAACTAACTGGACATACTTCATGGATCCCTTGGGCAAGACTGGAGCTGGAAATAGAAGGAGCCTGATCTGAAAGCCTGCAAGCAGTGTATCTGGACTGCGAGATAAAGGCCAGAGGAGATGGACGTGCCTTCTTCATCTCTGTGCACCACGAAACCAGAGCTGTTGATATCATCATCAATTGGGTCAGGACTGGGGGCGGGCTTCAGACTTCTTCCTAAGCAGGTTGGGAAGTAGCCCCCTCTTTCTACTGAGCAAATCACGGAGCCTGCCCTGGGAAACAGGGTAAAGCCATGTGATTATTATTCCGTGTAAATGGGCACACTGGCCCTGAGTGTTTAAATTAGTGGGTCTCAGGGAGTTGATTTTGTCCCCATTCTAGGAAACATTTGACAATGTCTAGGGACACTTTTAAAATATCTTCTCTCTCCCTCTCTTTATCTCTCTCTGCCTCTCTCTGTCTCGCTCTCTGTCTCACTCTCTTTCTCTGTGTGTGTGCATGTGTCTGTCTGTCTGTGTCTTGCACAGCATGGGCATAGAAGTCAGAGGACAACCTCAGGTGTCCGTCCTCCCATGTCACTAGGTTTGAGACAAGGTTCACCATTGCCTATGTCAATCTATCTGTCCAATGAACTCCTAGGAATTCTGACTATCCCCCATCTCTCCATAGGAGTCTTGGGATTTTATAGACACGGACTGCCACGTGAGTTCTGAGGACCAAACTCTGGCCTTCCTCCATACACAGCAAGCACCCTCAGCCCGATGCGTCTCACCTAGAAACACTGTAAACCGAGTGGCCAGCCACATGAAGATTGCTGAGCACGCTACTTCACATCCTAGAGAGTGCTGGGCCATTCTCTACTATTTGGTCTTAGCTGTCTGTCAGTCCAGGCTGGGGATCCCGGCTGCAGTGATGTTTGTGACCATGACAACACAAAAAAAGTTAGAATTCCTATGTACTCTCATTAGTTACAACGCTGTTTCACACGGACATGACTAGCATGGTCTTTATTTATCAGTGGAGAGACTACCCAGGCTCTGATAGGCCGACTAACCAGCCCAACATGATACACCAAGAGTGTGGTCCAAATGGGTTTCAAGTTTTGACCTTCCTGACCCCAGGACTCTTTTTCAACTTGTTCCCATCAGTGGGTTTGGCTGGATCCCTCTGGGTCTGAAGACCTGCCCTCTGGCAGCTGCTTGGGGGAAGTTACCAGTCAGCGATGGCTTTGAACCAGATGCTGAAGTGTCACTTTCAACCCTGGATCCACTCTGTCCGTTCTGTGTCCTTTACCTGGTGAGTGATGAGCAGGGTCCTGATCCTCTGCCCGCCGCTCCCAACTTGTAAGCATTAAATAGTGACAGTTTTCAACATCTGTGACTCCCAGGGGATAGGCTGCCATGACAGGGAGGCAGGGAGCAGTCGTTTCTGCCATCTAACAGGGAAGGGCCAGCCATGCTGCTCAGGTCTGACTATGCACAGGATGGTTCCATGACAAAGGACTGTCTGGCCCCAAATACGACTAGCACTGTCACTGAGAAACTCTGCCATGGAAAGCAAAGGAGAAAAGCTGAAGAACACACTGGCATTTCATATACAAGAAACTGGTTATTGTTTTCCCCCGTCATTCCTTCACTGTGGCTCTACCACCTTCTGGTCTTGCTGTATAAGCCCCGTTATTACCCATGTGACTCTAGGTTAGCAAACTTGGTGCCCCTCGGGTCTATGTGTCCTATATTTAGCTCTTTGAAGCACCCAATTGTCAAATCGGGCCTGACCAATCATAGGTCATGAGATGTTGACTAGGGAGTCTCAGGACTCAGGTACTGAGAGAAGAAAAAAGATGGGCAGGTCATTGTTACTTGGCCACCATGAGGCAAGAGTGGCTTGGGATAGAGCCAATGGGGACCAGAGAAGTGACAGAGAGCTTTTGCAGTGTGACCTGAAGCCTTAAGCCAGCAGTCCTTAAAGTCAGCTTGTCCTGGTGTTTTAGTTAATTGACAAAAATTGCTACTTGCTTAAGCCATGCTGGGCTGAGGTTTGTACCTCTCAACTGAGGGAGGCCCAACTGACACATTTTACCACTGAAGCCACAATCCTGATGGTTCTTGTGGAAACCAACAAAGTCAAAAGACATCACCACCTCCTTTCCTGTTCCCTACAAGAGATTTCACAAGACAGTCTGCAAATCTTGGGGAAAATTCTGGAAGGCAGAATCTTCCCGACAAATGGATATGTAAAAGAACAGCCACCGGCTATTCACAACGTGAGAAAGAGCCAGCAAGCCCGGGCTTCTGGGAGCTCAAGTACAAACAGAAAACTGTAGGCTTCATCTGTCTTGTCAAGATCCGGGTGCTCTGGGAGAGCAGTGGCATTTCTGACACCTATTATAATGATATCCCTGTTACAGATGTTCACATTAGACTCTCTGCAGACTTGCATAGGAGGTTAGCAAGAGCGTCCCAGGAAGCTGTGCAGAGTCGGGAGGGCGAATTTACTCTGGGGTAAACTTTGTACAGGTGAGACCTCTGTGAAAAGACATCCTGAGGGAAAACACTAGGTGACACAAAGTTGGGAACCTACATACACATTGAACTTCCTTGGTGGCCAGGCACAGAGTATCACTGATGCTGAAGGGTCTCCATGGTGACCGTCGTGATTCCTGAATAGCAGTTCGTAGACTCGAAGGGGAAGGAGAGATGTGCTTAGGAAATGTCGGAGCAAAAATTAAAGAAACATAGCTAGCACATCCCAACTAGGTATGGGATTTGATGAGGTGTTCTTGCCAAGCACGGGGGTGAGCAAATGACGTCTGCAAAGGACCAGGGAGCACTGTCTCTGCCTCTACTCAAATCCCTCTCCTCTCCTGTAGGATAGAAGCGTACTTGGATAATTTGGGAATGAGTGGGTGTGGCTGTGTGTCTATAAAACTTTTTTTGTTGTTGGTTTTTTGAGACCGGGTTTCTCTGTGTATCCCTGGCTGTCCTGGAACTCACTCTGCAGAGCAGGCTGGCCTCAAACTCAGAAATCCATCTGCCTCTGCCTCCCAAGTGCTGGGATTAAAGGCGTGCGCCATCACCACCGGCTATAAAACTGTCTTTACACAGATAAGCAAAGGGCAAAGGCTGGTATATAGTCAATTCATAGTTTAACATAAAATCAAGTTTAAAAGGCCTGTGATCAATATTATATATACATATATATAGTATACATACATACATATATAAAACACATGTAGTACATACATAATATGCAATAAATATTTATGCACATGTATGTGCAGTATCAATATGGTAAAAATGTTGAACTAGTGTGAAACTGGCTAAAGTCTGATGAGAGCTGACTGGGTCTTTAGTTTTAATTGTGAAGAAAATCATGATAATGAATCGAGGAGCCATTTAGTCTTTCTTTAGTGCAAGCAAAGTCCAGCGATTTCAATTCAGGCAGGGTTTGCTGAATTTTGCTGGGGATGCCACAACAGGCACGCCTTAGAACCAGCATGTGGCTCAGATCTGTGTGATTCCAAGGGTTAAACTTTCACCTCCTAGGCTGAGAGTTGGTAAGCTATTCTGGGCCAAATACATTCCACCCCTCGCCTTGTTTATTGGGAAAAGCCATTTGTTTACAACTGTAGGCTGTAACCACTTTCAGCCAAGGAACTCCATTCGGGATGATCTGCAGACTCCCTGAGCCTTTACAGAGAAACATTGCTAGTCCATGCACTAAGCTCTGGTGATGGAGTCACTCTCTTGCAAGGACCGACCCAGCTAAGCACTCTGACTGAGCTACCTCAGCATCTGTGTTCCGGGTCTCAAGCTGTCACTTTGACCATGGCTCCTCAGATCCTTCCCACTGCCTTTTCATGTGGCATCTTGTCTTAACTCTAGGCTTCAAAAATAATTTTTAAAATGACAGAGAAGTGTAGAGATGACAACAGGGAGGAAAAATGTTTCCGAGAAGGGTTTCAGAGAGAGCTGATGACACACTAGGAGACACCGAGCATCCTACGGGGGAATAGAGTGTCCCCTCTCCTGTGGCTAGCCTTTATCCCCCAGGTGAAGGCTTGTTTGCCAGGCTCTCTTGAGGGAGAAATAGTCTAACAACCCACACACTTTGTCAAACATATCAGAGTCAACAACCAACACTAGGAAACTCGAGCTGACTGATGAAGCGCCATCTGCTAGCTAGAGTGAAGACAGAGAGGATTCTGGCTTTGAATTCTGGCTGACATTTGCTGGACTCAGTTTACGCAGCCTGATGGGATGTGACAGCCTAGGAGGGTAAAGAGGCTGGCTTACAAGTTAACTGAGGTCCCTCAGCATAGAATAAGAATCAACGACAACAGCCCTCCCTTGGTCAACAAGGAATGGGCAAATTAACAAAATAAAAACATTTAAACCGTCTTTGTGCAATGCCAGCTGGGTCTCGGGCTTTGCTTGACACAGGGAAACCCATATCAGGGGTAAAACATTGA
The DNA here is from genome assembly GCA_019843815.1 of Montemys delectorum. Taxonomy (NCBI): domain Eukaryota; kingdom Metazoa; phylum Chordata; class Mammalia; order Rodentia; family Muridae; genus Montemys; species Montemys delectorum. Next base: position 47,932 of record JADRCD010219738.1, read on the forward strand.
GCTGGAAATATAAGCTAATGCATCGCTCAGTAAACCTGGGGGATCTGTCCTTCCTTCATCATACTGGAGAATATAATTACTATAGAAATAACTGTTGCTTTTTGCTTCACATAAGCTCACATTTGAAATGTACATAGTTTTAAAAGATTTATTTCTATTTCTATTTGTGTGTGTGTGTGTGTGTGTGTGTGTGTGTACGCGCACACACATACACACAGGTTCAGGTGCCCACAGCGACCAGAAGAGAGAGTTGGGTCCCATGAGCTAAGTTCTAGGTGGTTGTAAACTAGGTAGGTGCTGACAATCCACCTTGAGCCCTCGGGAGAAACAGCAAGTGCTCTTAACTATTAACTTGTCTCTCCAGCCCTTAAACAGATATATTTGAACAATAAGTTTTATATTATTATTGACAGTGAAAAAATTGCATATACAAAACTGCTGTCTTGATGTGGCCCTCATTTTATATAAATATTATACATTAAGGTAAATACATTACAATTAAATTGTTTTATCTGTGTATGGCTTCACATGCCTCTGCACTCGCACGGAGTCACATGTGCATTCAAAGCCTTCTCCTTAGGGAATATACAGAGTCATGCGTGTAAACATTGTATTTGATGCAACAGGTATTTTATTTGAATTAAATATTAAGCAACATCAAATATATGTGTTTGTGATATGGAAACAGTGGCATGCTTAATGTATACCAGGGAATGGAAGGGGAACAGGAGAATTCATACAGCCTGGAAACTCACTGTGCAAATACATCAATGGCTTCCTACCTCAAAGAGAGGATCTAAGAGAGAACAATTTGTCATGAGCTATGTTAAGATACTCTGGAAACCACCTGCAGATGTCTGGGCTGGTGTCTTGGAGTTGCCCAAAATGAGCTGGCCAGTTTCAAGGTACTGCCAGCTTATGGAAGTTTTGTCACCCCCAACTCAGGATGAAGTCCACACTCAGTTTTCACCGTTTAAGATTATTCGTTTGGAAGGAACTCCTTGCTGCCAATGCCAGACTTCAGCCACCCACACATCAGTCTCCAGCCCTTTGTCTCTTCTCCCCAACTGTCCTTTTTCTCACTAAGCACAGCCTCCTATAGCTGTGGGCTTTTCTCCATGGCCCCAATGGGTCCCTTTCGGACTCATCTAAAATTCTAACTTACCTGGGGGTTCTCAGTGAGCCCTGCATCCTATGATCCACTTTCCAAGGCAAACCCTATAGCTATTAAGATTCTGAAAATCAGTGTTATTTGCTTAAGTGGTTAATATCAGTCTTTCCAGCTGGGCTGTGCATTCCCCAAGAGGAAAACTTTCTCCAGTTACCTTTCCTCCTTCCTTTCT